>JAHWFP010075006.1:0-23591 GCA_023313725.1 Lithobius niger
AATAATAAGCACCAATTGACAAATCGAACGAACAATTATCGAAGAGGATGGATTTTTTTTTAACTTAATATTTTTTTCCGAGTTAACCTGAGTGAGAACGTTACTGTTTTAAGGACGTGTGAGCTGGCATAATGGCATAATGGGTGAATTTTCGTACGGTGAATCCCTCCATCTGTTGCCAAATAGCGGCAACCGAGAAAAAGCTTAGTAATTCACTAATAACTTAATCCCAGTAATCACCCGGAAAATAGCTTACACGTACCAAATAAATACATAATTTTCCCCATTTTTGCCGCAAAGCTATTACATTTCTCGACTACACATAGCTCTTCAGTAAATAGCTATATGTTCGTTTATCCAGACAGTATTTCAAGGAAGGCACCTATTTTTTGGACGGAAGGTGTCGTCCTCGGTTGACAAAAAAGCGGCAACAAGACAAATCAATCGCACCAGCGGCGCTTTCGGCAGCCATATTGTCCAACTTAGTCGCGTATGCTATTTTTCATCCAAGATCCGACTAGTACTGTAGTAGAACCTGTTGTAACTCTCGGCTTGTATTTCATCACTCGTCACAAGGTCGTCTGGGAGAGACAGGCATCAACTTCCTGGCACGCGGAACAACAGACGAATCGGCGGGAGGCAAATTAAGCCATTTCTATGCCAGTCGGCCTTGGCTTGAGAAGGAATGGGCGTTCCTCGCTTTGAAGCGATTTAAACGCTCCTGCTTGAGGAATTGATACATGTTTGGACTATTCGCGGCACAAGGGATATGTTTCACGCATAGCTATTCGGTGAAAACCTAAACTGCGTCATTCTTAAAGGTTCATTCCTCCTACCGCCATATTTCTCGATCCTCTACATCAAGTACGGCCACAAAGTTCTATTTATACTTACCGTTAATAATCCCCTAGCTAGAAATTCGTTTTAAAATGTGGCGTCTACGCGATTTTCTGTCGAATATTGGGAACTTATTTCATAGCATCCTGCGATTATATGATCCTTTGTGTGCTTACAATAACCATGACACTTTCATCTGTGTGTATGCATGAATTAATTTTTAATCGTTTGCTAATAATTACCAGGAGATCAAAAATCTAAAAGACGATTTAAAGCGGTAAAAAATTAAAATTATTCATGCCAATAGGTCGCCGAAGAAAAATGATAAGATACTAGCCTAAAAAAGTACAAAGTGTGATGTTAAAATACGAATATAATTCCGGTTTTGACGGCACAATTTTCCGTTGATGCTGTTTCGTCAACCCAAGGCCAATTGAGATAGCGAGAAACGCAGCAGCTACTATCTCAGGCAACATGCGCGGGTGGCGATCTGCGCGTGGCTGTTATAAGGCAGCGGAGTGTCAGCTTTTAACGTACGTTTTCTCCAAAAGTAAAAACGGACAATAGAGCAGCGTCATGTGACGTCATATTGGCTACAAGAGATATAGCTGCAAGGGGCACTAGATTAAAATGGAGGGTTAAACAACGGAACTTCTAGTCAAGGCAGTGCTTGGAGAGCTGATTTCATAGGCTTAAAAAAACGTTGTTTTCTCCAGTCCCTTGTGCTGCGAGTTGTAATTGGAAAATAAAGATTCCACTTACTTAAAAATGTCAGCAACTGCAAACAAATCGACAAAAATCGCGCATTATAGGCCTACGAAATCCACTCTTAACAGCATTGTCAGACGCCCTTCTTTTTCCCCTCCAGTGACCCTTGCAGCTATCCCAGTTACTGGCTCCAGCATAGAGTTATATACAATAATACAACGTTGTGTCACTGCCCTATAGTTCGACAAGTGGCCGCATGGGATCAGGATTCAGTACGAATGGTGGAACATGGGATAGAATTGAGTTGAAGACTCCTTCTCATACGGATCCTTATGGTCGCAACGTAACGTCACAGACGGGTTACTAGCGCAAATAGCGCTCACAGCTTAACAAGGACCGCTGAAGCACAGATATCATGGCGCTAGAAATCGTAGCTTAAGCCGGCCCACATTGGCCGGCAAATAAACATTGCGCTGTTGCAAACTGCCAAAACAAATCGTGCTATTTTGCAACTGCATAATGGCAAATGTTAGCTAACACAATTTACCTTCGTGAAATTCGCTCACCCTCGCTCTACTTATTGTTGTTCGCCGGCCATTTTTAAGCTGCGTGATCGCAACGTACGGGGGCTTATTGGGACCATACTTGGGACACGCAAAACCTTTATGAAATCGGAATAAGATGGCCACTGGCGCGGGCGCAGTTTACCATATATCGTCCTGGGTTGTAGTGCGTCTTATCCGGTGTTGGAACGGCGAAGTTCCGGTTTTATGAAAGTTTCATTGTGTGTGTAGAAACAGAATTGGCGTTTGTCCCAATGAGGCACCGTAGTAGCACGTGTTTCTTCCCATTTGCCCTCAAAACTCGTGCCCTCATAATATGACGCTTGCCGAGTGTTGCTTTCCATAGGAATAGGCTTCTTCCGTAACGAAGAGAGTATATTCCTCTAAGATAAAACTAAGCAGTGTTAACAGGAGAACAAGTTTGAATCAATAAACTGTTAACAGCGTTTGACGAGTCGCGCGGTTACCCACGATCTTTTAAATAGTAACCATTATTGAAAATGTAAATTCGACTGCTGCCTGGACTCGAGCCAGCATCAAAGTCTCCACATATCTACATGCCAATCTGGTTTTGCTCATGATCATAATAGTGTATTTTGCACATTAAATATTCGGGGGTGGTCCACAAAAAACGCAACTCAAAAATTTGAAACTCCAAGAGAGGGGAAAATTAAAAAGCCCAAACTTTTTTTCTTTAAGTTCAAAAGGGAAAAAAAAATTACCATTTTTTCTCCCCTCTTGGTAAGACAAATTTCTGCCGTTGCAATTTTTTTTTGCAACACTGTGTCTTTGCTGTTAAATAAATAAATATATACTTAATTCCTTTGCCTTTTGGACTAAGTCATACTGCCTGAGCAGGAAACTGAACCCTCCCCTCTCATTTGAGACCATAGTCCTAAGCTTTCGCTCAACCATGCTGACTCGGCTTAGTTCCAATTTTCACTTTAGTTCAATTTCCCGCTCAGACAGCAGGGAATTGACGCCCGATTCTATAGTCGGGCTGCATCGGCTGCCTGCGAGTGTTGTAGGAAAGTCACTAATTTTCTGGAGGAGAAATATTTCTTCGTTTATTAGTCGCGACCAGTTAGTAACCCGTCTAAGGACGGAATGCATCTGTGGGTGGTTTCATTTACCCGGATTGCAGAGACACCGCTCGCGAGCTTATTTTTCAGGTGGCATTAGTTGTCACTGATGGTGGTACCTCACTATAGTTTGTTCCACATTATGCTTTCAGAAAGATGACTGTATGACGCCACGTTTCCTGCCGCTACGAGTACAAAAACATGTAAATATTCTACTCTTAGACTAACAGTAACTGTGTAGACTCTACAAGTGTGATATTCAGAAGTTTTTGCATTCGTAGCGCAAGGAAACATGGCATCATACAGTCAGTTTTCTGAAAACATAATGTGGAACAAAGTATAGCTGTCGGTATTAATAATATAGGTTGCTGCATTTCGGTTCAAGCTACGTGACCTGGGATATTGGGACTCTTCAGTAATGTGATCACTTGATCATAAGTAATAAACGTTCTTATTGGCTATTATTTAATGTGAACCTGATAGGCAACGCCCTTGATAGCGCAAAGGTTATTAGTGAGCAAATGATGGTGAGCAAATACACCTCCTGATACTTGCCTCCATTTTCCTCATCGATCCAGGGCTAACCAGAGGGGAGGGGGGAGCAAGTGTAGCTTCTTTTCCTAGGCCCGTGCTTCAAAGGAGTCCAGCCCATCAGCCCATTGCTTGACACTAGCTAATACCAAAATGCGAATACCTCTAAGTATTAAAAGTTTAAAACGTGATTACCACGTATAAATTTCATTGTTAATATGCACACCGCAGTAACTATTATTACAGTAATAATACTTAGTAAAGTCGGTGTAGGTGTTGTGTCACAATTAAAACTGCTAAAAAGGCGTCCAGTTCGTTACTTGCACACAGGCCCTGACAGTACCCCGCGGTACTTTTAACTGGCAGGAATGCAGAGACAGCTTCAAAAGAAGAAGCCACAAAAAGCAAAACAAATTTGAAAAAGGGTGTCAGAATGTCCACGTGCCTTAGTACTTCTCGCACACAAAGGTGGCGGCCCGCGATAAATTTGGAGCCATAGACCCCATCACACCTGTGGGCGGTCCTGCATCGATCATTCCAGCGAGTCCGTTCACAAAAGACTTAAGCGTGACGTCACTTTTGGTGGAAAGGGTTGGATTTTTGGTGTCATCGGTCGGTCAGAAATTATTCGGTGAGTTTATGAAATTGCCCGTTAGCTTATACAATTTGCTTCCAAGATTTGTACGATGCTGGGATTGCCTCATTTTTGGATTGTGACCTTACCTAGTCCGTACCGTTAGGCGACACTTTTTTTTACCGAAGGCAATCCAGGCCTGCAGAAGCAAAGGGAGGGGAGGTAACAGCAAGCTGGAGCGAATTCTCTCTCTCTTTCGTTGATTTCTGGGACGTTCCTTCTCTTGGCAACTAACAAATTTATTCGAAAAAATCTAGAAAAAAAAATATAATAAATTATGCTTAAATGTATGTCTTCTTGCGTCCCCTATAGATGGTGGAGTGGGAGGTGGTTTACCTTGTTTGGATCGGCAATTAGCTCTTCCTTCCCGCCGATTTTGACTAGGGCTTTACTTCTGGGTATCGCAATTATCGTAGATGAGATTTTGACTAACACAAAGATCGCGGCATGCCTAGAGACTTACTTTTTTTTTCAATCTTGTAGCTGTGCCCGTTCGTGCACGCCAGGCCTGAAAGGGATTTACGTTGGGTCAAGAATTTCGGCACGCCTGGCCTGAAAGGGGATTTATGCTGGGTCAAGAATTTCGGCATGCCAGGCCTGAAAGGGATTTATACTGGATCAAGAATTTCGGCACGCCAGGTCTGAAAGGGATTTATGCTAGGTTAAGAATTTCGGCATGCCTGGCCTGAAAGGGATTTATGCTGGATCAAGAATTTCAGCACGCCAGATCTGAAAGGGATTTATGCTGGGTCAAGAATTTCGGCACGCCAGGCCTGAAAGGGATTTATGCTACGTCAATAATTTCGGCATGCCAGGGCTGAAAGGGATTTATGCTACGTCAAGAATTTCGGCATGCCAGGCCTGAAAGGGATTTATGCTGGGTCAAGCATTTCGGCACGCCAGGCCTGAAAAAGATTTATGCTGGGTCAAGAATTTCGGCATGCCAGGTCTGAAAAGGATTTATGCTGGGTCAAGAATTTCGGTACGCCAGGCCTGAAAGGGATTTATGCTGGGTCAAGAATTTCGGCACGCCATGCCTTAAAGGGATTTATGCTGGGCCAGGAAAAATATTATATAACGCCTTTCGGACCGGGTAAACCGGGTAGGGTAAGCAAATGCATACCAGGCAAAGCCCTTGGCAAGCAATCGTCGGCCTGCTAAAACTGAAAGTAACTCTTGCCCACGAAATTTTTGATCCTATGACGTCGCCTAACATTACAATTTTGCATCACGTCGGCCTATTTATGAATAGATAATGTGTGCTATTGATAAACACGTCAATTGTTCACTGTGATCGACGTAGATCGTCGAGGTTAGATACGTCATGATGAACTTACCGCAGGCCAGCGTCGCACGCCCCTGTCTTTGTGATTTGCTGAATGTCCTCGTTAATAATTTACTCCCTGCGAAAACTGACCGTTTAGTCTGCGAACCAGCGTCTCAGCATTGCGTCGCGCGAAGGCTCTTGGGCGTAGTTCCCATGACAACGGCCCTACGTAAGCCTATACACATACCTAACCGCAAGTATGTGAATCCGCTCTAACAACTCGGTAATTCGGCTTTCTAGCTTCATTAGGTTTGGAACTCTCGTTAAAGATGCCCATTCACCGAGTGACAAGCTGCAGCATCTAGCGCCGTTTACCATTATTTAGTTCTATGGGGCAATAATTGATTTCAACAAGCGAAGGTATGCGCAAAGAAATTTCTTTTTACACAACAAACAAGCCACGCGACTCCTTAATTACTGAGTGGTACATTTGGTGAGTCCACGTGCATCACGGAGCAACGGTCGATAGCTGGAAAAAGGTATCCGTGATGTCGTAAGGTTCAACTTTCTCGTTTGCTCCCTGGTGCACGTGGACGCACCAACTTTACACTCAGTAATTAAGGAGGCACGTGGTTTGTTCGTTTCATAAAAAAGGAAATTTATTTGTTCGTTCCTTCGCTAGTTGAAGGTAAGGGCTAGACAGAAACTAGACAGCGGTAAATGGCTATAGATGCTGTAGCCTGTCGTTTGGTGGCAATCCCTCTTTAAGTTCACAGCTGTTAGCGTATGCGTATGCCATGCTGGCGAAGGTGTTGACTTCACGTTAAAGAGTTAGTGCAACAAATGGTACACAGTTCCGGTAAAAATAACCGCCCTTTTTCGTTGTATCGAGGGTCGTGATAACAACCATGGAGAAATTCAGTCATCTCGAAAACTACTGGACGGATTTTCATGAAACAAAGACTGAAATGGTTAGTAGATTGTCTACTGTATTTCTACCCTTATTAAATATTGCGTTAACTGACTGAAAATAATTGGCCGAGCGAGAAAAACTTAATGATATCTGATGATATCTCGAAAACTAGTGGAAGGACTTTCATGAAACAAAAACTGAATTGCGTATTATATTTTGCTGTTTAATATTGCATGTTTCTACGTATAGACATATAGCATAGATCGTAACAATTAATCCAGGTTTTGTTTATTAAATTCTATGAGGTTTATGAGGTGTATTATTAGTTATGAACTCGTTTTGCTCGCTCGGTCAAATATATTTGGCTACTTACCATAACATGTACTACGTATAGAAATACAGCTGATATCATAATAAGCAACCCAGTTTCATTCAGTTCTGTCCAGCAGTTTTCGAAATGAATCGGGAAATGGATTCACAGTTATTGAGCACCAAACAAACAGGTAGTCAGACATCAGCACAGGATTTAAGTCCTTTTTTTACTTTTAATACTCATTAACGAATAAAGAGTACTAATTACTAAATAAATGAAGTTAAGGTTTGCACTTCAGGCATTTTTTCAGTCAACTCTTATAGTTCTACCACCCAACTATACGCCCTAACAGTTAAGCCAGTGTCGTGGGGGACTCGTCCCACCGTCCCCAAATTATTCAAATTTAATTTCGTCTTTCCAAGCGGACAAGGAAAAGTAAATAAACATCCTTCTTGTTTGTCTACGCGAGTTGGTTAGGTCTCATGAATATGCAAATGAACCGCATCGGAAAGCTAAACAAAACGCATTCAACTCCTCTGCTTGGCAAACTGTTTATGGTACACAGTTGGCTGTAAACAAGCAAGCAGACTTAAAGGGGGACTTGAATGATGAACACTTGTTACGGCTTAATTCATGGATCTATTTTTACTCTGAACCTCTAGAAGAACGGCTGAGATCCGTTGTATGAATGATCGCATTTTACGCAATTCAAACATGTCATTCAAGTTTTTGTTAAACAATTTTAGTGAAGCGCGGTTTCGAAGCACAGAAAAGGAGCTTCTCATTCTGAGCGGGTGTTTGTCTGTCGGTCTATCGTTTTGTAACCACGATAGCATCTAAACCCATTTTATTAGAATAGAATAGAATGTGTCGGACAGTAAGCTAAAGTGTGCGCGGCCTATCTTGAGTTCGCCTCAGAACGAACACAGATAATCGATTGTAAGTTTTTGGCAGCAGAGTGCCTTGTTGATATCCAAAATGGTTACAAAAACAATGGCGGCCGTCGATTAAAGCCGCCCTTTCCAGGAAGACGTAGTCGCTCGTAAAATACTTCTAGGACTCAAGATACGCCGCACGATTTGTGAGAGGTTTTTTTAAGGCCCAAGCGGCAGATGTTAAGTGGAAGTTACCACCATCATTTCAGTTGGTTTTTTTTTGCCGCACTTGGGAGGAAACCGGAGTACCCGGAGAAAACCCTCGTGCAACGGGCGGGAGAGAACCGGATAAAAACCCGTACATATACACTTCCTTCACCAGGATCGAACCCGTGTCTGTACGAAGCCAGAGATGTACAGCGGGGGACCAAGACGTCTATCGAATCTGACATCCCCTGCAGTGATCGCGGCTTTTGCTTCATTTCAAATTTTCCAATGATAAATAATATCTAATTTATCTCATTTATGCAACAGGACATGGAATGATCATGGAGGATCACAGACACAAAGCCTACTTATAAGCTGTACGAAAAACGAGTTGTAGAACAGCCAGTGTTGTAGTACAGTACTCCACTCAAAAATAAATGACAAACCTTTGTTGCCATGTTCGCGCGCTTACAACAATAGAAAGCATAACTGGAGACAACGTTCGAAAATAAAAGGTTTAGTGAAACTCGGTAACTATGGAAAACGCTGTTTACTTTCTGCCTCTCCCAGAAAAAAAAATGACAAAGCCGCCAGGCTAAAGGTTTGGACTTTGTTGTACAAAGGCGTATTTCTTTATTTCCGGTGGAAATATTCATATGTGGGTGCATTGAGCCCGGGTCAGGGGAGGCGCTGATTGAGTCAGCAAAGCGCATCGAAAATCAGCGTTTGTTAGCCAGTGTGCACAAAACTACGTAGACGGGATACACGCCTTCTGCAACAAACACATATACGAGAGCAAACCGTCCCGATGTTGCAAACGGTGCATCAAACACCACCCGTGCAGACGACGGATTTCAGCTAGTAAATCAATACAATCGTGTAAGGGATTTGGAGAACTTGACTTTCAAATATCCACTACTAAGCCGTCGTCACTTCCACTGTTGACATAATGGAGCGGGCTCTGCTTCTGCTTGAATTGTATGGTCAACAGCAGAAAAGCAATCCAAAATGGGGCATTCATTTTTCTTCGGGAGGTGAAGATACTACTGAGGGAGTGCCAAAAGTGTGAGTGCCAAAGGGCGTCTGCGCTATGGCACAGTAGCACAATTGCCTGTCCGAGCCTGCCAGGCTATCCGGTATGTGCCATTTTCCCCAATGCTACGGGACCGGATTTCCGATTAGGCCCAGGTGCCCCGGACCTACAGCATCCTATTTAGGAGGTCGGCATGACGGCCCAAAAGTAATCGGATAATATGCGGTGAGTTGGTGCAGGGAAGCACACTATTTGCTGGGACGCACACTATTTGCTGAGCCATCCTTTTTTTTTTTTTTAATTCAAGCGTGGTAACAAGGTTGTTCACTTTTGTAAGAGCATGAAAAAGAACAAAGAACAGTAGTGATGGACTGGGAAGGACGGGAAACCCCTTCTGGCCTTTGGGTTGGAAAAAGATCACAGGATAAAAGTCACAAATTAGTCGTCACAGTTTTAACTGATGTGTTTTGTATAGACTTTCGGTTGTTTTGTGGGATGATTTATGCATTAGCTTTTTTGCCTCTCGAAGATGTGGAAGAAGTTAAGAAGTATCTAAAAACAGTACTTTCTCAATAACCCCTTCTCGTGCACTTTGACCGTACTTATGTTTCTGGATCTTTTCGACAGATTAGGCAGCCAAAAGCCATGGTAGATGTATAGGATATTACCCGCTTTCCGTAGGCTGAGATCAACAGCGTCGAGTCCCGCAGGGCCGAGTCACTGTTTATATCAGTACGCGGATAACATCCCATTTATCACTGATTTCCCGTCATTTACAACGCGTTACCGCGTAATACCATGAACAAGCATTGGTGTTAATTTTTCTTTTTCATTGTTGCCCATTGCGAACTTGATCGTTCACGGTTATTACAATGTGTTACCCCATGATAGCATGAACAAGCCTTGTTGTTCACCAACATGTTTTTCATGTTGTTCATTTTTCATTTTTTGTTGTTGCCCGATTTCGAACGTGTGGAGCCGATGCATGACGGGACGGATGTGGGCTGTGAGCAAGTGCATGCCGGGACGGTTGCCGGGTTTGTCAGAACCATTGTTGAAGAGGGCTAAGATCACGAATGAGCGGTGAGCACGATGCCACTACCAAAAACAACTAACAATATGTGCGGAGTATTCATTATATCTGGGGCACCACTGAATGGTTTCGAATAGGACATTACCTGATTTCAATTCTCTCAGCCCTCTACAACAATGGTTGTAACAATAAACACTATCCTGTTGCAATAAGCTGCTGGCCAAAAAAATAAAAAGAGAGTAAATATTTTCACAATCATCGTTTTGTGACTTTTTTTCCTGTGACTTTTTTTTTCCGCGCACCGGTCTTTGGGCTTAAGTGGCCTCTAATTGCAGATTTATTTCCCTCAACACACAAAAACACACAGAACTCTTCTGTGACTCTAACCTACTTATTATTCAAACAAACTTATTGTTCAAACTCTAACCAACTTATTGTTCAAACACTGATTAAAGAACGACTACCTCCTGACCTCCTGAGAATCCATTCCGGGTGTTGCAGACATAGGGCCTTAGGGCTTCGTCGGGCAGATGACCGGGTGCGGTTAACGCTCGCTAAAATCCTTTGACCCTTTTGACCCTTTGAAGAACGACTACTGCGTGGATTAATTCTTTAATCTGTGGTTTTAAGTACTACGTTTCCACGTTGGGCATAACACCATGGCAGATGGTTTCAACGAAGACGTTCGTCACTTATCTTTATCTAGTTTATCACTGTGTCAAGAAAATGGACTCATTCCTTGGGCTCAACTTACCCTCCTGACCTATTATCTTGCACATCCACCCCAGGGCAGTACTTACCTGTATGATGCGTGAATCAAAATGAGGCTTGTACCCTCGCCCTGCGCCCACCATCTTGGAAGTAGCAGCTTAACATGTTTTTGTTTCTAAACTGTTCATCGGATTAAAAACAATCCGGTTTTTTTTTTAATATTTAATCTTCAATTTTATACGAGAATTCAAATTTCGTGTAAAGGTAACCACACTGCTCTAAATTTAATATTACTCACCGGTCGTTGTGTAGAAATTATTTCAATATAAGTTGGCAACCATCATATGCCCGTAAAAAAATACATGTATTTTTTCGCTAAGTGGATATAGTTTCCACATATGTCTGCAGATTACAAGCGGTAATGCTATTAACAAGTTCGTAATTCCCTGTGGCGTGAAAAGGCAGCTCATTAGTCCATATCCGATTAAATGTATTTAGGAGGCAACTATAACAAACGCCATGTTCTGTAGCAATCATTTTAATCTTCAATAAATGCCTGTGACCTTCCTAATTAAGCCTAAATGGATGTAGCCAGGATTGCCAGAAAGACGTCTGATTTATGACAATTATAATTAGATTGTGTTTGATTTAAACATGCTCCATACTACAGTCATTTCCTAATCTGTAGTGACATGTCGTAAATACTGAGCTTAGGATTTAGAGCAAGCCTGTGATGCCACTAATTAAGTTAAGCAAGTTGAGCCCTTGTGTAACATATGCCGTGTATAGCAGTTACCTGCAGGAAGCCTGTCAATGCAGGAAGCCTGTCAATGACCCGCAGATACGCATTCCGCAAGTCTGGTTTTGGAGTGCGCACAGCAGGCTTCATTTCTGCTTACCTGATAGAGGGGTTGTTGACGGTTTTGGTATTCACCTGTTGGTTGCAGTCCGGCGGAATTTGGATCAGTTTACGTGGGAAGGCAAGATTCCTATCCATGTTATGGACTGGCCATATTTACCTGCGTGGACATGGCTAATATTTGGGGGCTGGCAACGACCCCCATTCTGAGTGTGTGTGGAGCAGACTTGGAGTCAGTGACGCACTTCCTACTCGAGTGCCCGCTGTATGCGCCATCATACACTAACTTCTTAGGGGTGGATAGATCGTTACAGCCAGTTGCTTGGCTGCAGTTCTCATTACCACGGGTCGTGTCGGAAGCTCTACAACTGGTCGTCTAGTTCAGCCATGTCATGGGACAGTTTAGGTTTGCCATTTAGATAGTAAACGAGGGTCATGATCAGATTTCACGAACTTCAAAATGCGAGTTCGTTACAAGAATGAAGATCGAACAGGCGACACAAAAGTTTGGCAGTAAGATGAAGCCTACCGCCGTTCCATTATTCACACGGCCGGCAGAATTAACTAATAAGATCGAATTAGAGCTCACCCGTACAAAATGCGACGACACTGGGTTGGTCGCGGAGAAAGTAACAGTGCCGTTGTATCTTGTTTGTTTGTATTTTTTCCTTTTGTGTTTAGTTTGTAGTTGGGCGCACTACTTCGAGCCCTATTTGCCCTCAATAACCTGTTAACCTGTTGAGTTCGCAGTGTCAGCCAGAGAAAGTTACCTCGTTGTTGAAAACCAAAGTGAAACGATCCTGGTTTATATTTAAATCTTTCAGTTTTAAAAATTAGGGTACTAAGTCGATAATTTCGAGGCCTTGCATCCTCAAAAATCGGGCGGCCGACATGGCTGAATGACTTGTTTCGTTCTTCAATGCGGGCTTCGGGAGGCAAGTCGAATTGTTTCCAAATTGTTTTCCTCGATTGTTTACGACGATTGCATTTAGATTTAGATTTACTGAGCATAAGCGGTCTATAAGAACCATTCGCTCACACTTAGGTTACTTATCGGCTATAATACCACGAGTGCTTCTATGAAATCGATAATTTGTGAGTTTTAGCAAGACACTCCTTTCCAGATTTAATTTACCGAGACCGAAGGTCGAGGGAAATTTCCTGGAAAGGAGTTGAGTGCTAAAACGTACAAATTATAAATTTCATAGAAGCACGAGTGGAATTCGGTGTGAGAATTTTTGTTTTTCTTTCCGCAAAATGATTCTCCGAAATGATTTCGTTTTAGGGTTTCACTTTCGATCTGCAGGGGAATTATCAATGTAATTCGGTTTCGCTTTCGATTTGCCGGGGTCTTTTTAGTGTAAGTCGACCATGGTCCTCGTTTCGCGGAAAGAAAACAAAAATTCTCTACCTAATTACTAAATTAACCTATACATTAGAAAACAACGAGGACACAAAGTACACCTCTGCCACTGTCACTACTACTGCCTGTGACAATGAAGAATCAACTAGGACTCAATTATGAGCTGACACACGCTAAATCCAGACACACGCTGTTGTGTTGCCATCAAGTAATAGACATGGGACAAAGCATGGAAATAAACATGCAATTCTAACGCTCTTTTTTTTTTTCACAAACAAAATTGCGCGGAGAATGGACATGCACATTACAACCAGGACGCATCAACTTATGACAATAAAAAGGAAGCGAAAAAAACCAACAATTTTTAAACTGAACAAAAACCGTATATAAAAAAAAAGCATTGTAGCATTGTTAGAGATCGTATCCTTATGAAACTGATAGCCGTGAAAGCACATAAATAAAAACGAATTAGAGTTCAGCGAACGAAATGAACTATATTAAATTAAACTCCAATTCAAGAGAACAAACCAAAAGAAAACAAATGTCCAAATAATAAAACGCGATCAAAATACACAAATTAAACACACCCACATACATACTTACTAAAATGGCCCATTTTAAATACAAACTGCGTTCATTTCTGGTGCTACTAAGGAATAAAAACATTCCTTGTTTCCTGATGTTCGACAAAATAAACGCCCTTAACAAGAAAGAACAAGTATATTTCACACATTTCAAATATACACACAATGAAAATGTAAACCCACTAACAAAGCCCAACTAACACAAATTAAACACACCTACATACCCTCTCTCACAAACATAACCCAATTCAAATAGTGTTCACTTTCCGATATTACCAAGGAATAAAAACAATCCTTGTTCCCTGGAATTGGAGTTCAAATTATAATTAGTTTTATAAGAATACTAAGATTTTGCCACAGGAGCAGAAGATGTGGCAAGGATCTGAGGACTACTAACAGCTAGCCTTGACTAAGCGCCACCGGAAGGCACAACTAAAAAAAGCTAAGACAACAGGGCTAAAAACGAAATCACCAATAAAACTCAGGAAGTTTCAAGAAAGGTTTAAAAGAAATGATTTAACATGATTGACCGAAAATGTTTTGGGCTGCGAGCAGTGACTGCAGCCTCTGGTAGAGAGTTCCAGACGGAAACGGCTTTCAAGGAAAAGAAGTTCTTTCTACCGTCACGGTTCGAAACTTGTGCGTAAAGGGTTACCACGTGTGCTGGCACATGGTGCAAAATCAAACAAAAGTAAATCGATTTCCCTGAAGCCCCTGACAATCTAAAAGATGAGATGTTCTTCGAAGGAAATCTAATCCGTTTTTAATTGTGTGCTTTCACAGCTGTGAGTTCCATAAGGATACGACGCTCTAACGATTTTTTTCTAAACGACGAAGCATTTTATTTATTTATTTTTTTTGCAGTTAACTCTACAGATTATTTTAGCTTGGACACATCTTAAGGTGTCATTTTCGAGGCAAACATTTGAAGCGGGAGTGTTTAGCAAGAAGTGTGCAGTTTTCATCGAAGGTGCGTCCATGTACAAATCGCCACCGTTGTAATAAATATTTCAAGATCACAAATGTTAACACAAATAAAAAAAATAAAAAAAGAATTTACATTTTGCTTGAAAGATTTACGCAACCGTCAGAGAGTCGCATATTAAATACACAGGAAATAACTAAAAATCCGAAGGATATTTGATATTCTTCATCATATCGCGAAGAATTTCCGTGCGATAATAATTCTTCATACACCGCCTAATAAAACGGGATCAGGATGTTACCTCACAGTGGTTTCGGCCATTTTGGCCAACACAGCGGTAGTTTGGAAAGCATTGTTTCTGGTAGAGTTGCCATCCCCTGGTGGAAGGCCTCATGTATTAATGACGCAAACCCCTTTTGCAGAGTCATAAAAAAAATTAAAAAGGAAAATGTCTGCAAACCAAGAGTTATGAAATGGGACGATGCTTCTTGGCACACCGGTTATTTCTACGGAAGCTTCTCGCAGCCATTTGGCTTCACGACTCGTGCTAGGGCGTCGTTATTGCTTCTTAGCGTGCATCTTGGCCTCGCTGCTACCTTGGTTTGATAAATTAAACATGAAATCACGCCTGTGGGGGCTAAACGCTCATTACCGGAGAAATCCAGGAAAAGAGCGAAAACAGACAAGACCTGCCTTCCTTCACATCAACTTTTGCGGGTTTTCAAAAGTAAAAAAAAATTCACACGAAAGTAAAAAAATTAAAATCTCTATACTGCAAGTTTCCAGCCATGGTGCTGAATAAAGGAGTGCTAAAGTGTGTTATTATAAAAATAAGTGAATAAATATATTATATATACAGGTCGGCAGAACTTGGGAGTGCCCATGTTGTAAACCAGGGTAGATAATTAGGTAGTGATGCTTTTCTGAAAACATGGAATAAATTAATACCTGCTTCAATCAACGGCACCAGAAGGCAGCACTTGTCAGGTTCTATAGGAGGCGTAACATGAAATAAAAACTGGCGGCGTCGTTACCATGGTAACCATGGCAATTGTCATAATACCTTCGAAAATTGACGAAATGGACGTGCGTGGGCAACATCCGAAGTTGAAGAACTTATTCTGTGTTCGATTCAAACCGTATTCAGTTCGATACAAGAAACGTGAACCACGGAAAAGCCTCAGCCGAAGCGGCCGCCCAGCAGGCTTCAGAACACAAAACCTGCACAAAAGTATGCCGTATGCTTAGCGCCACTCGTAACTACAACCCGTTTTAAAATCGAATGTTGGATTAAAAGAAGTAAAACTTGACCAGACAGTTCTGATCAATCTTAAGATTATTTTAATATGCTAATCTGAAATATGATATTTTTTAAGTGATTAATTTTGTATTCTTATCGTGATCAATTTGTTTTAGTGACGCTAAACATTTCGATTACGATGATACTTTGCGCTTCCTGTTACTTGACGACAGCTTCATCTAGTGGTAAATCGCTGAAAGCAGGTACTTAATTTCGTCCAAATGTTTACCATTGTCAAAGAATGAACGGCACTACCTATGTATTCTACCCTGTTGTAACTATTGCTTCATATTCCATCTCTCGTGACAAGGTCGTCAGGGTGAGAAGTTTACAGTTTCGTTTCTCAGATACAAGCTATAGTTTGTTCCACATTGTGTTTTCAGAAAACTGACTGGATGACGACTTGTTTCCTTGCACTAAGAGTGGCAAAGCATGTGGATATCACACTTCTAGACTCTACAAAGTTACTGTTAGAGTTTACGAATGGGATGTTTACGAATGTTTTGCACTCGTAGTGGAAGAAAACGTGGCGCCAAACAGTCAGTTTTCTGAAAACATAATACGGAATAAAGTATAGTTGATTCAACACCGCTAGAATCTTATTTTACCAAAGCAGCACTAAAATGCATCAGTTTTCCGCCCGCGCGTAAACTAGTGTTGTGTCGGGAGGCGAAACACGCGATTTCTCCCTCAGTAAGCCTTGACTTGCAGTAGCCATCTGCTACACCGCTTCACTCTCGTGGAACGATGGTGTTAGCGTATAGGTGCCGCGTACCTGGATTAAAGTGGCACCGATTGAAATTATACAGAATCTGGCAACATCTAGCCCTAGCTGGTACTAGTATCTAGCAGTTGCTTGTACCAAGCGAAGGAAAGCATTTTTCAACCTAAAACCAACCAACCAACATGGTGGATGGGCGGAAACTTGACTCCTGGTTAATTATTGTTTTAAATTACGACATTCTCAGAACAACTCTTAGGGCGCGTTTACGCAACAAGTCATTCTCGCTCGCCGAATGTTATTTGCTAGTCAACCGTTATTTATTTATGATTAGTTTCCCGTAGTTGCTACTAAATGAATGCGGTAATAGATAACAAATTGTATGTATTATAAATAACAACACGAATAAAGAACAAAGTGCTACAGTAATTTTAAACAAAAAACAAGATTGTTGTCATTTCACGCTATTTCCAAAATTTGCTATTCTCCCTCAAAGTACAGCTTCTAAGCAATGATCAAACGTCGGTAGAATAAATAGCTTCTCGCAGCGAAAATTCAAAATCCAACATGGCGTCCATTTCGTGGCTATCGAATCGAAGACAAACTATCGAATGCCGACATACAAAAAACAGTCCGTCGTCTTGTACTGCAGTAAAAATTGTTTTCTTGTCATAAATCGACGCTCAAATATTGCAAGCATCGTACGCCGTGTCACGAGGCACGAGGAGAATATTTGCGTCTGCGTCGTTGCCATGGTTACTAATACGCATAGATAACTCGAAAGCCGCATACTCTGGTAAAGGCGAGAAGCAGCCATCAGATTTAGTATTGATCAAGTAAAAGCTAGTGAGCGAGAAAACTGTCGTTGCGTAAACGAGCCCTTATACCGTGATTTATTTTATGCTGACTGTGATTCTATCGATGTGACAGAGTAAGAATTATTTAACTTCAGTTTGGAGGTTCTCTGGCAGAAGTGGTCGATTTCATTGTATTGTGTCTCCGCCTCATTGTGTACACAACGCTTGTACGTTCAGCAGGTACCGTGTTTATTGATGCACCTTGGACAAGGACACACCATATGCTTCAAACCTTCGCGTTTGGTTGCGTTTCGTCAACAGGTGGTGTTGGAGTGATATTTCCCAGGAGCGTTTTGACGAAGTGGATGTCTAGGTTCACGGCTTATCCTATACTTCAGAGTGAGAGACTGTGCTGGTCAGTGTTGAAGTCCGCAGTGGTATTGTCTTACGCCGTTCACTTGCATTCTTTGGTTTGAAACCTATATTTTAGGCAAACGTGGGGACGAGAGTCGTGGTTCAAACTGTATTAAGGAGGTTGTTCTTAGTTGAAACTGTGTTGTGTTTGGCAGTGCTATTAAGCACCATGCCGAACCTAAATGAGTGTGGTACTTGTAATCAAAATATTGCCAAATCTGAGAAAGATTCCATCCAGGGCGGCATACGTTCAGCTTGGTTTTATCCAATTAAATGCCTGAAATATGATGAGAGTACGTTCAAGACTCTGACCATTGATGCTGTGCCATGGTTTTGTAAGTTACGTCGGGTTGATTTGTCTCGAATATCTGTGGATATACACCATATTAAGTCACAGGTGGACACGACCCACCAACTCTTGTCTGACATCAATAGCAAGCTAGATGCGCAGGCGGAGCAGATAGCCGCTATTCACTCAAAATTAGAAGATCATGATGAAGCGATAAGATCGCTAAAAGGAAACGTTGACGGGCTCATTGACCAAGTTAACATCAAATGTGATCGTGACGCAGAGGCAATTTACAACGAGGTCGGTCAGCGCCAGCGTAATATGAATAATCGGGTAATCTTTGGACTTACAGGCGACCATAAACTCGATGTAGCTGCTAGTGTCCTGGAAGTGATCGGATGTGATACTTCTATTTACTCGGCCGCCTTGTTAGGGAGAGTTCGACAGACTGAATCAACACCTGTACGGGTCAGGTTTGCGAACAATGAACAGACTATTAAAGCCCTGTCAAATGCAAAAAAAACTTAAGAAACCATCCGGATTTTAAGAAAATCTTTGGCGGGAGACTACGTTACTGCAAAGGCAGAAATATAATGAACTGAAAAACGAAGTTAAACGAATCAACAGTCAAGGTGAGAGTCTTGTTGTCCGCATTGGTATAATTGTGGGGGAAAAAATAGGAATTGACGCCAGGAGGCACCTATGGCCACTCCACCTTCCCCCCTGAAAATTTGCTCTCTGAATGCCAGATCATTGAAGAATAAGTTAAAAGAATTTGCTGTTTTTCTAACAACTGAAAACCCTGATGTAGTGTGTGTAACAGAAACTTGGCTCGTTGAAGTGATTCGAGACTGTGCCGTTTTGGTGTCTGGGTACTCAGTTGTCTGCAGGGTTGATCGTAGCGACAATCGAAGAGGAGGAGGTGTTCTTGTCGTGGCCCGTACTGGTTTGATAATCCATTCTAACCCACAGTTTGTACACTCAGAATTTGCTTGCCAGTGTGACTTGATTGTAGAAGATAAGTCTTACCAGATCCTTCCAGTTTATCGTCACTCCGATACTGATGCTGAAATGGATATTTGGTACTCGAAATTGCTAACCGACTAATCCAGGAATATTTGTATAACGCTCGGTGATTTCAATCTGCCATCTGTAGACTGGAAAACTAGGTTTGCTGAGCGTTATTGTGATGCTCGGTTACACCGAACTATAAATAGTATGGGTTTACTCCAGTTAGTGGATTTTCCAACGAGAGGAAAAAATACTTTGGATCTGGTGTTGGTAAGGGACGATCACTGATTTCTAATTGCACCTCTCTGGGGCCGTTGTGTACCAGCGACCATGATTTTGTGGTGTTCGATTTCTCAGTACGGTTCATCAGCAAAAAGAATATCAGGTCCAAATATCTCCTCAACAGAATTGACTTGGGTGTATTAGGTAATGACCTCATCCAATCGAATTGGGATACCATTCCGTTGGATGTGGCATGGGAAAAGTTCTATCGGATTCTACACGACCGCTTAGAAAAGTATCGGGTTGAGTTCACTCCAAAGCATTCAAATCTTCCATGGATGGATGAAAATTTGATACTTTTAATTAAACGGGAAAAAAACCTATGGAATAGGGTTAAAGTAGGTAATGACCCTATTATCCATCAGAACTACAAGGCTCTTAATCGTGAAGTTCAAAAGGAATGTAAAAAACAAAACATGGGTTTGAAGTATCTTTAGCTAAGTGTAGCATAACTGACAATCGTCAATTTTTCAAATATGCTAACCAAAACAACAAAGATCCGTCTAAGATTGGGTCACTGTTAAATAAGGATGGTATTTGTATCAATGAAACGCAGGAAATTTGTAACACTTTTTTGTGAGCAGTTTGCAGGAGTCTGCACAGTGGATGATGGGAAAATACCGTCAGTAAGTCAGTATAATATTTGTATCCCCCCATTAATTGTGGAACGCTTAATGTTGAAAGATGTTTTTCTGAGCTTTAATAAGAAATCGGCTGCAGGGCCTGATAAATTACAAGGAGAGTTTTTGGCTTATATTGCCGAGGTTATTCAACCAACCCTTTTGGTATTATTTAACGGGAATTTAGAGGAGGGATATGTTCCTCCAATTTGGTTGAAAGCGTTTATCACTCCAATATTTAAAAAGGGAAGTAGAGCATTACCGTCAAATTTTCGCTCTATTAGTATCACTTCCCATTTGTCGAAATTGTTCCAGCGGAACTTGAACAAACATTTGGTTAACTTTTTGGACATGCAGCATGGGTTCCGGCAAGGTTTGTCAACGGTAACCAATTTGCTTAACTTCTACGATGTGGTTCTTAAGTGGTGGGATCAAAGAAAGTCAATTGATATTATCTCTTTTGATCTCGAAAAAGCATATGATACGGTTAGCAGGTTCAAATTGGAAATCAAACTTTAAAAAGTTGGTATTGTGGGTAATATTGCGTCCTGGATTATGAAATGGCTCTCCAACCGCTCTATTGCTGTTGTATTAGAGGGTGAACAGTCAAATTGGAAAGAAATGTGTAGTGGGCTGCCCCAAGGGTCGGTGCTGGCACCTGTTCTGTTCTCCATTTTTATTGACGATTTTTGTGTTCTTCCTGGGGTGCTCAGTTCCAAATTCGCAGACGACACAAAAACGGCAGCCGTAGTTGCCACGAAGGAAGACTGTACTGCCTATCAAGTCGCTTTAGATAAAGCTGTGGAATGGACACATATCTGGCAATTACCCATTAATCGAAATAAGGTTACAGGCCTTCATGTTGGGCGGGATAACCCCTTTTTCCAGTTTTTTGTGGACAGGGAACCCATTATTGATGTACACATGTATGAGAGATTTGGAGGTCTTAATTGATGAAGCATTCACCTTTTCCCAGCATGTTACCTCACTTGTGCAAAAGGCGTATGCCATTGTTTATCTCTTGTATCGTACAATAGAATCTAGAGAACCCCTTGTTTTTGTGACGCTTTATAAACCCCTGGTACGTCCATTCCTTGAATATGGAATTCCATTTTGGGACCCATTGTTCCACAAAGACTCTATTATATTGGAAAATGTGCAGCGTAATTTGACTAAAAAGATTCGTAATCTGTCTAATTTAAGCTACGACCTTCGTTTACGACGCCTAAACTTACCATCACTGAAATGGCGTAGGCTGCGGGGTGGTCTAATTTGGATGTACAAAATATTACATGGATTTATTCCAAAATGTGTTTATACATTTTTTGAACTTAATGAGAGCGGAGTGAGGACGAGAGGTACTACCTTTAAACTCAAGGTTTCAAACCCCCCACTATAATGCTGCGCGTCACTCATTTGCATTTAGATGGGTAAATAGATGGAGTATCCTCCCCCAAGATGTGGTAGGGGATCTGACTGTTTGCAGTTTTAAAAACAGACTTGACGCATTTATGACTGATGATATCAAGTATCAGTATGACTAACCCTACTTTTGACTGACTGACCCTGTGTTTGGTTGTGTTGGTGTAGTTATGTTAACTTTTTGTGTAGTGTTAAAAAAATATAAAAAATAAAAAAGAAAGGGAAATGTTAAAGGTGGAAAAAAATATATGAATATATAAAATTTAAATAAATACATTTTGCAGGATAAGGTGGAAAAGAAATTGAAGCTTTTGCTTCTTTCTATTTTTTAGTAGTTATTATTATTGTCTTTGTTTTAGTCTTTTTTTCTCTTCAATTGTTGTAAGTTAGATGAGGTTCGTCACATTCCCCAAAGGGAAACAGACGACCAATGCTTGTTAAATAAATAAATAAATTAATAAATAAATAAATGCACTACATCATTTCTTTTAACGAAACCAACAAGCCACGACCCCCTCTTTAATTATTGACCGAAAATTCGGTACGTCTTCGTGCACCAGGGAGCAAGCAGTAAAGGTGAACAATATCACTGTAACTAGATGACACCATGATAATTTCGTTCACTTTTCAATCGGTGATAGTCCTTTAATTGTTAACCGAGTGATGTTTTTCCGTTGTCTATGTATTAGGTTTTAAAAAAAAACCTATATAGGGTGAATGGGGTAAAACCTGGCCATCAAGGTAAACCTGGCCACCTAACGCTTTTTCGCTTTATCTACCACATACACCCCAGAAACAAAACAACTCATTGGTAAAAGCATTATAGGAATAAGAAGTTGCAATTTTTAACCGGCAGAGGCTTGCAGTGATTATCCGTTGCTTAGCTACAACGATTTCAAAACATCACATGTGGGCTATACTATAAAAAAAAAAGCTGGTGCACAAAGTAAACACGAGGTTTTTTGGTAGGTATTGTAAAAAAAGAATTGAACCACATCATTTAAAATCATTGTACGGAGAAATTATGGGATATATCTAGAACAGTTATATAATACGATTGTTACTGTTTGATTAACACAAATTTGCAAACTGATGATGTCATTGTTGGCAGGTGTATTACGGTTGACCTGGCCACTATTAGTCCAAAAAAGGTGGCCACCTATCCAATTAGTGGTTCGAATGGCCTAAATAGCAAATAAATCTAGTCTAAATCAAGACCAGAAGCTACGTTACGGTTAATCCTCACTTGCGTTTTAGGTTGGGGGTGGAAAAATATCGATATACTTAGTATGTAACAACAACACACCACCAATCACCACAACTCAATATGACAGCCAACACAGCCGTCAACAGCCAACACAACACATAAATCGAGAAAAAAACAAAAATGTTTTAGTTTATAATTTTATGCTCGTATGAATATTGATTGAAAACGAAACAGAATAGTAGATGCTGCTGCTGCACTTGGCTATTAGGGACCGGTCATAATTTATCGCCGGGCGAAGGAAGTTGGGGGGGGGGGGAATCATGAAGTTTTTTGGACCCTCCAAAGGGGGGGGGGGAAACATACATTTCCTCCGGTACCGTCAAGAAGGGGGGATCAAAAAGACACTGACCAACTGGAAGAAAAAGTAATTTTTGGACCTCAAAAATTGCACTTTCAACAGTCAAAATTTGTAAAAAAAAAAATTTGCCTGAGCTTCTGGGGGACAATTCCATTTCTGCGTGCATAAATGGAATTGCATCTGAACTACTGTTTTCCTAAGTAATACGCCCAAAAAAAATTAAGGTTAAGCAAGATTGTGACATCACATTTAGAAAAAAAAACCTACCCCGGTGTCACAGGCGTTACAATAAATCAACCATCCACCCAGCCGAGTGTGACGTAATATATGGACGCTCCCTATCTGGTACCGGTCCGAAATTGAAAAAAGCGAAGGCCTGACGGACAAAGACGTTGCTATAGTCTTCTCATCCATTTCAGCTGTATAGAAAACTAAAATGATAAGAATGGCAGCTTTGATCTAATTTTCTCCAAAGTCTAATGCAAGGAGAACATAAATGGTTCCATAGGAACGAGAGTGTTGTGGGACGTTCGAGTATTACGTCATCAGGAAGGGGGATTCGCCTACTGGTGACGATTGATGACGGTGGGGGGGGGGGGGGGGGTGAAGAGGAGGGTGGCCAGTTGATGACGAAAGCATCCCAGTATACCCAGTAAAAGAGTCGACATACGCCAAAAAAAAAAAAGGACCTCAGCAAAATAGGAAAAATACAAGGAAAATACAACCTGTTAC
>JAHWFP010075006.1:23691-34617 GCA_023313725.1 Lithobius niger
GCATCCCAGTATACCCAGTAAAAGAGTCGACATACGCCAAAAAAAAACAAAAGGACCTCAGGAAAAATACAAGGAAAATTCAACCTGTTAGGGGTGGGGGATAAGGTTAGAAATGACGTAATACTGGAGGGGTGTGAGCAATTGATGACGATTGGTAATAAGGACGGGGAGGGGGGTTGAAAATTATTAATTTCTTTATGACGTAATACTTGAACGGCCCCTTGGACACTATTTAGACTGACCATTCGGTGTGTATGTGTTTCTGTACATACTAGTAGGTTTTTATACTTGCTAAAAAAAAATGTGTTCACTAAGGTATATTTTTAAAGGCTTGGTTTTCGTGTCGGGTCACAGCCTCCTACAGTAAAGGCCGTATCATCTATGTCTCCCATTATGCTTCGCCAAAAGGCGACACAAATAACGACGCGGCAAGTTTGCCAAGTGGCGTCATCACTTTGATAGAATTGGGAAACCTCGTCGGTTAGTTTGCAATTGTTCGCCGCTTGGTGTAGAACTGGCAGCACCTAGCAAACATTCTCCACCCTTCAATTTAGTCGCCTTACTTTTGGATTGTTCTGATACGGCCTTTACTGTAGGAGGCTGTGGTCAGTTGGTGTGTGCATCTAACGAGGCTCTGATACTGATTAGAGTTTCGGCTACCAGGTACATTTTTATTTTCAATATAAACTGGTTACGATCGCGTGATGAGAGATCGTTACTTTTTGTTCCTACTGAAGTTTATACACTCCTGGTAAAACTGACACAACTGGAGTTAAAGGTGCCTGTTCAACATTTCGACAGCGTTGCCCATATTCTGAACACAGCATCCACGTTCCAGATCTCCGCCATCCAATAGGCTGATCTGAGTCACATTTTAGTTATGAAACTCACAGCGGTCCTGAGAAGTGGTCTTTTCCCCGCTATTTTCTTTATATTGTTCGAAGATTCTACGGTGCTGCATATAGAAGTTGAAAAGGTGAAAAGGTGCCTTTAAGTATAAAAAAAAAAAACTGTAGTAATTTCTACTATATTAAGTCAAAATTAAAATACATTAAATCCAACAAAATTCCAATTTAAATTACATCTCACCTTGTAATAAATTGCATACAAGTTTAACAAGTTTTGGCCATTGTATTCAAGAGGCCTGTAAATTATTACTACAAGTCAATTCGTGGTGGCACATTTGCGTCCCTATTTGTTTAACACGACGTTTTGCTGCATTACGTAAAACTTCGCAAATTTCTTTTTAACTCATTTTTAGTTTAAAATCCTAATGTTCAATACAAGGCATGCATCCTCATTCTTCTATACACGGTCTGCCTTCCATCATCATACACGGTGAAGTCCTCTTTCCCGCATAACTAAAACTATTAATTTCTCCGTTCCTATTCAATATAGTTCGACCAAACTTTCCCAGATAGTAGATAGCAACTTTTCCTAACTTTACACCAACTTTTAGGCATTTCCGTGGAAGTGTAAACGTACGGAGCCACACGGAAATTTGAAAACTGTTCACTTCTTCTTGTTGTGGTTGTTCTTGTTCTTGGCTGACACGGTTTCAGAAAAAACTACTGCACCTACCTAAAATCTGAAACATGATCTAGGCCAGAAATTTCCCAGGGCTTCATCCTCACAGAGACCAATTTTTCGATTGGTCGAGCCATTCCGGAATTACAGGTCCCTGAACGATCATTTTGATTGTTTAAGATTGCTTTAACCATTGTAATTAGGAAACAATGCCACTCAGCAAACTCCATATCCATTCTTCGTGCACACTGTTATGTTTTTGCTAAAAAGCTGATTGTTGAACCCTTTGAAACCCTTTGAAAGAATCATTGCAGTAGGTGTGTAAGTTGTGTAAGGTATTGTATATTTTAAGAAGGGGCGTACGGCTTCGGGCCAAGGCCTTTAATAAATGTTTGAAAGAATCATGATAGGTAAGGCGTACGGCTAAGGGCCACGGCTCTGATTAAATTATCGTGAAAGAATCCGTGTTTCAGCTAAACGATATAGATTTAAACCAAACTAAGCTACGTTGTTAATTTCGATAGAATGGCGTTAAGTAGCAGTTAGGTAGGTTAGGCTTGAGCGCATGGTGTAAAGGACCGCATACTCTCAATAAAATAAACCAAACTAATGGCGTATTTATTTCGCAGATGCAGGCTTTCAGAGCCGAGTTGAATTGTTTCATTTCATTTCATTTATTTCCCAGAAGCCGTGGTCTTACACCGTACGCTCCTAAGTACAAATGCTAAAATAAACCAAAAAAAATCAACACATACACAAACCACAACCAGATATCTCAACCACAAATCCCCACCGCAAATCAATACCACGAAAATCAACCACACATCCTCATATCACTGTTCCACTAACCACTATTGTCTCTTTCTATCCGCTGGGCAACCATGACGCACAGCTCCTTGGTCAGGTCATCACCGTTTACTGCGATACAGAGCTCACCAAACACAACACTTGTTCACACAGATGCATGGGGTCCACCCCTCCTCTTGAATGCACTTCACTTGCCAATGAACACACCAAACTTTACCTGGTCACACCGCGTGATCTCTGGATGGGACCGCTGCAAAGAGACTGCAAGGCCAAGGCGGGAATCACACAGAGCAAATGCTAGACCGCTACTCCTGTTGCTTTGCAAAACCTGGCTAGACATCGCAGCCGACACAACGTTTGCTTGTTGGCTGGTGCCGTCGACAATAGCTGGTCAACTGTTGGAGCCCCTCCAAAAAACCTGGCTATTGAGACACGAGAGTTCGCATACAAGGGACATACAGCAATGAAATGCTCTGGCGTAACTTCCACTTTGCACAAAGAGCACAGCGGAGTGTCCACCCATGCAAACCGAAATTGGTGGCCACGCAGAAGGGAGTGGCTAGTCCTCAGTCTCGAAAGCACTTTTGCCTCAGCATAACCCAACTTGTGCATGACAGAACGCACACCACAGACAGGCTGTACCCGAAACAGCGTTCTGCCCTTGTCATGCGCCACCCATTCCTCTTGCCATTGCCGCAAGAGCCACTGGCGTAGCAAGGGGCGCATGGTGGCTGCAGATACTAGCTGTGAAACCGGAGGTGCACCATGAGTGACTGCTTCACGCGCAAGTCCATCCGCAAACTCGTTCCCAGCCACTCCAGCATGCCCACGCGCCCAGCGCAGAGCAACAGTCCCACGACACAGAGCCGTCCACATCTTCCAGCCAATAGTGTAGACTATTGGGTCCGTAACAGTAAGGCTCCGAAACGCATCTCTCAGACAGCCCACACTAGCAAGCGAATCCGTCACAATCGCAAAGGACGTTAAGTCCAGGTCAATCGCAACATCAAGTGCTACAGAAACTGCCGCTAATTCACACATCGTACTTGAGGTGGCCACATGTATACTCCTCCTGAGAGTCACCTTGAGTGAAGGAACACAAACACCCAGCCCACCCTGCTGAGTAGCAGAGACAAACGAAGCGTCACAATATACCTCACAGTCAACACTGATATTATCAAAGACCCGCAGCAGCTGCGGGCACCAGACCCACGGGCAAAATGGCTTGGCCCAGCCAATGTTAAAACAGTGCCCCGAAACAGTAAGCAGAGTAGACACACCGCTACCCGCCACACCAAGCAGGCAGCGTGCTCTGTCAGTAAGTTTCCGGTAGTCATGCAGGACTTGCCCAACTGGATCCCTTTCACCCCTACTCAAGTTGCGCATACATAAGGCAGCTAAAAGTTCCACGGCTCTGTTTTCGAGGGGCGGTTCACCACACTCAACCCATAGCGCTTGGGCTGGTGTCGACAACAAACAGCCCGTTACCACCCGAAGACACTCATTGATTGTAGTCTGCAGCTGCCGCAGATGGCGACGCGACAACACCAGAAATGGAAGGTGGTAATCAAGACTCGCCCTGACAAAAGCCCTATACGCCGCCAAGAGTGCTCCACGCGTCACAAACGTGTGCCTCACAAGCGCCTTAAGAACTGACATCCTGGATTGCACTTTGAGACGAAGCCTGGACACATGCGCATTCCATGTCAGCTCTGAATCCAGGAGCACTCCCAGATACTTGACCTGGGACGTCGGCTGCACATGAACCCCGCCAATAACAAGTGTGGGCATTGCATTGCAAATAGCACGGGTTCTTGAAAACACAACTACCTCCGTCTTGGCTGGAGCTAAGTGCAGGCCTCTCTCTGCCAACCGATCAGCAACCAAGTCAAGAGCATGCTGTGCATGCTCAGCAAGAGAAAGGACATCCTTCCCTACAAACCACACTGCAACATCGTCAGCGTAGCAAATTATGTTCGACGAGAGACTTAGTTCCACAAGAACATCATTGATCGCGAGGGCGAAAAGAGTCGGGCTGAGACAGCTCCCTTGCGGGAGACCCCGTTCAGTCTGCGCCTCCAAAGACCAACAGCCATTAACCCGCGTGACGAACCTGCGCTTGCCGAGAAGTGACAGGATCGCACTCCTGAGGAGCGGGCTGACACCCATCCTCTCCATGGTCTCACCGACCCACGCAAGTGACACAGTATCGTATGCAGCTTTAATGTCTAGAAAGATCGCTACAACTGTATTGCCAACCATCCATGCCTCTCGTATGCTCGTAAGAAGGTACAGGACAGCATCCTGGGCACTCCTGCCAGGCCTGTACCCAAACTGAACCGGGGACAGACAGTTGTAATATTCCACATGCCAGCTAAGTCTACGCACCAGCATGCGCTCAAATACCTTGCGTAAACTTGACAAAAGAGCAATGGGACGATAATTGAGAATACTGGATTTGTCACTACCAGCCTTATGCACAGGTACAAGGACAGTAAACATCCACGATTGCGGAACACTTCCTCCCTCAAGGATTTCCTGCATGAGCTGCAGGAGGCTACCTTTGGCTTCCTGCGACAGACTCATGAGTTGCTGATACGTTATTCCATCAATGCCTGGTGTACTATGACACTTGCACTTCGCCAGCGCAGCATGAAACTCTTGCTGATCCCAGCATGCATCCCCAATCCGCGAATGTCGCACAGTAGGGCTGTGCTGCGGCATAACTCCAGCTGGTAGAGCATAAACGCTCGAAAAGCGTTCATTGAACGCATCAGCCATGTCCTCACCCTTCAGCACCGTGCGGGAGGTGGCAACAAAACGCGTATCGTAGACCCAAGCTACCTTCAGCTTCTGTCCCTGATGCTGCAACTCACGCCACGCTCGCGTAACAGTCACAGCCGCCCCAACCCTTGAGCACAGCCGATCACCATAAGTCTGCCTCTCGCGGCGAATGATGAACTCAGACTCCTTGGCGGTGGCACGATAAATCAGCCAGCGCTCTTCACATGGAGACCGTTTCCATTTCCGATGAGCTTTCCGCCTATCGCGAACAGCAATCTGGCAGGCTCGCGTCCACCAAGCCGGGTGAGGGGTCACCGAAATGGCACGTTCATACCTTACCGTACTATGCTTGCCTAGATACCGAGACATCCACCCCTCAAAAGTGCCACAGTCAACAGACGGGCGACGCCTATCCTGCGGCACGCACACAGTACCTTTGTTAAGTGGCTGCAACAAAACCGGAAAGTGATCACTACCGCGTTGATCATCTGACACCACAGCACGAAAGGATGAGGCTAATGCCGGCGCACACACAAAGAAATCTAACACCGATTCTTGCAAAGTACCTCCTTGCCACCTAGTAAAGGTTGGTGAACCAGCGTGCAAAACACTGAGACCACACCTGTCAAGCGCTACCACCAATCGACGCCCCCTGGCGTCAACATGAGTTGCATCCCAGTCGAAATGGTGACCGTTGAAATCTCCTCCAATAATAGCAGGCGATCCCAACTGCCGAAACCAACATTCCCACTCATTACTTGTTGGATTACCAGTAGCATGCAAAAACACAATGGTTACCCACTGAGACAAAAGCCACACTTTGACAGCACACGCATCAATCCCCAAAACACTATGCTGCAAGGTAACAGCAAAATACGGTACAGACCACTTAATGAAAATGCCGACTTTGTGCCCTGAGTGCACAAAATCCGCACGGAAGGCCGAAGCATCAAAAGCCTGCATGCCTCCAGCTTCCTGCACCCCTAAAATATCTGCATGATATAAAAGCTGTTCAGCTTCAACAACCCTTCCCTGCAAGCCTCTCGCATTCCAAGTAGCAACTGTAACAGGCGTAAACATTGTGACCAGGAAGTTATAGCACAGGAAATACAAACAACCCAGACCTGCGTCTTAGCACTACTCATAGCCTCCTCCCACCTCACCTAACTGTGAACTTTCTTCAGAAAATGCAATACTCATTTCATCATCAACATTAGACGACGACAGCAACATTAGGTTAGGATCAGGAGCACTGGTAATAAGACCCGGCAATACTGATACTGCACTGACGCCTTCCACATCACTCATCACATTCACATCACTCTCCGATACTGATACTGGTACACCGCTACTGTGATCACTATTTTGGCTCACATCAGCACCCACTTCACCACTCTGTGAGTGCACAGCACTGACTTGGTCAGATCTTTCCTTGGACGAATTTCCCCGTTTCCTCCTTCCGCCACTTCGGTGCCGCTTCGCCGGTGGCATGACCCAGTTCCCATCATCCGTTTCACTCACTGCTACTTGCTGCGACTGCATTGGCTGAGAATCCACTTCCTGCTCAGAACTTTTGCCCGGTACAGCTGGAGCTACCGGCACAGAAACCGCTGAAGTACTCAGGAACTGTTGAGCCGGCACAGCAGCCGTGGTGCTCTTTGTCGAGGTACTCAGCCCCAGGGACGGTAGACCACAATCTTGCGAACGTCCCGCACGGGCGACGCTCAACCGTCGTCGCTCATCCTCTTGATCCTTCGCCGCCAAGTGTTCACAAAGTTGCCTGGGATCACGCCATACACCACACACATTGCACGCGCGGCTCATGCAGGCTCGTCTGAAGTGCCCACGCATATGGCAACGGAGGCACTTGGGCGCACGATCTGCTACAATCACCAACGATGGGATGCCACGAACGATAACAACATCCGACATCCGACATCCGAATTGTTTCAAAGTGGCCAGCAACAATCGACTACATGCATAAAGCTTTGTAGCGCGACGCTATAGATGTAAAAAAAAGGTACACGGATTGCAAACAAAAACGTAAAGTGTGCCGTAAAAAAGGGGGTTATATGATTGAATTTTCAATTGTTAAAATGTACACGGATAAAAGTTGATGATTTTTAATTGAAATAATAAAATGTACAATTGAGAAAATTACATATGTTTAGGTGCTGTTGTGCTTTACCAATCAAACATTTACTGTAAGGATAACCCGGCAGTACAGTACGTATGGACGGTGCATAAATTTAGAGTGCTGAATAATGAAAAATAACGAGAAATTCGTTAACTTAATACCCCACGAGCTATTGGAAATTATCAGGTTTTTTTTTCAACACTCGTCTTTTGGCCAATTAAACTCACGAGTGCTATTTAGGCAAACATTAGTTTCACGAGTGCGAAGTACGAGGGAAATTATCTGTCAATAAATAGCACTGTGTCTGTATGGCTGTACGATAGGGCCTCAGCCTTTGATTTCAAAGGTCGTTGGTTCGGTTCCCCGCTCAGGCAGTCTGACATATAAGTCCAAAAGGCAACGTAAATAGATTTACATCCGTATTTATTTAACCCATCTTGAGCCATTGGCTTTCCGTTTAATGTTTGAACGATTATGTTACCGTCTTCGTTGCAGGTCAGTACATTAAAATGAATTCAGTAAATTAAAAAATAGAACGTGAAATAAATAACAAAATAAAAACAAACAAAATCTAACTTTGGATATACTCGGTCAGAATCAAAAATAAAGTTGTTTTTCTTTTGTTAGGGTTCGCAGCTCTCTAGTAGAATGGTCTGTTGTAAAGAAAAAAATGCTGGCGCCTATCTTGAAAGCAGTTGAAACTGAATGAAATTATGTTGGTTGCGCATAGCCTCTGCATGTCTACCAGCGTGATTTGTGGTTATTAAAAGCGTTATCTGCGCAGCACAGAAAACGTGACAGTTAAATTACGACTTTAAAAATCCTTGAGTGTGCCGAGGAACGTTTGCCATCTACATGAAGTGTGCATTCCTGTTTTGTACGAATTGTAATCAGGTTGATGATTCACAGGTGTTTTTTTTGTTTTTTTTTGTCAATTCAAAAGTGATTTCCAGCTATTTTTGCATGTATATTACAATAACTGATTTTTTTTAATACTCTTAAATATAAAATCACCAATCTACGGATAAATTATTTTAAAAAATTCGAAATTGCGAACTTTGGTACCATTACGTGTCAGTATCATCCGCCCCCCCGGGGGGGGGGGGGGGGGGGGGGGGGAGGGGGGGGGGGTAGAAAGTAAAAACATGAAGGCTGAAAGTTGAACGAATTCTTTAAATATTTCGTTAGTATGCCGGCCAGAGTAGCGTAAGAGGCTACCATGCTCCTTTAGCGGCTATGGGACCTATTCTGGGAAATTCCGGACAATCTTTCGACCTGTACAATGATCGGAGGTTTCTCGGATCGAATCCCCGGGTTGGCACATCCCTTTACCGGATATTTCTTCTTCTCAAAAAAGTCTGGTAATGTTCAAAATTGAGCCGATTCAGCAAACGAGCATTTAATTGCTTCGGCTGATTTAAAGCTCAAAAGAAATTAATTTAAAAAAAAAACATATTACAGGGTAAATACTGAAATACTGAAATTCGACATTTTCTCATACAACACTATTAACACTGGCGATAGCCAGTGTTAGTAAGGGTCAGCCTAGGGTCTCTGTGTTAAACTTTCAACTTTGAGAGCTTATAACTCCGTCAAAAGTGAACATATTTAAACCAAATTTGGAATCTAGCCTTGACTATACTATCCGCCAGGAAAGAAGACTTTCCTTATATGGTCATTTTATGACTACTAATCTTTCATGGAAAAAAATGCGCCTTACCTCTATACTCTATAACTGCGTCGTCGTGGCAACGCTATTAGACCAACAACAATGGCGTCGCTTTCCGATCAAGTTCGTGTCAACAAGGAAGAGTAAACTCTCCACAGTCAAGCTAGGGGTGTTACTTGGAACGTTTTTCAGTATTTCACGAGTCAAGGAGAATCTATTTCTATTTGTATTACTAAGAATTACTTGTATGTCAAATTTCAAGCTTTTTGCTCGATGTGCATGATTAGCCCAAATTATGGCCCTAGCAGCTTTAGTATATGAGCACACGTTGGCTGCTTAGCCATGGCGGATATCTGCAAGGTAAACGACGCAGCCGGCATGCACAATGCATACCCCTGTTTTGAAACGCGTTGGACTTCTTTCTTGGCGGAGACTATAGTCAAGGCCTGTCTTCAGTCCAAAAATTGTGCAATTCGGTCCAGCCAAACCCGAGATACAGAGAGGGGCCAAATAGACAACTTCTTGTTCTTCTTGTTGTTGTTCTGGGGATACTTTCGTCTGTCCTCTCTACAGGTCAAACTACACCACCTAAAATGATGGGAATGGGCTCAAATCATAGCTTCGTAGGTAAGCATGTGCCTTTTTTAGGTTATTTTAGTGTAACTGGAATAGTTATTTAGAAATAAGCCATGACGTGCTAACTGAAACAATGCTATTTTGCTGATGAAAAACACAAATTCTCCTTACTGTAACCAAATTCTCCCAACGAACAATTAGAGAGCATTCACAAATTACGTAACACTTTTTTCTAGCAATTTAAACTCCCCCGCCCCTCTTTGTAACACCAGTTTAGCGAAAAATAATTTTGCAAAAATGAGTGTGTTTCGTAGCACTTCGTCGTACTCCCCCCTCCCCCTCCACATCATAGCAGATGGTAACACATATTCTCAACCGCCCTTACCCCTCCAGGTGTTACGTATATATGAACGCTCCCTTATGTCGGTGTAGATAATATTCCTGTTGTTAATACTATTCGGTTCGCACGCAAATCCTACTTGTTAAATGTTAGTTGCATATTGATTGGAGCGTTCCGTGCCGCAACAGTTCCATGTTCCGAGCAGGAAAGGCGCCTCACATTCACTGTAGGTACGAACCCTACACCACAGCTTGTGTAATTACTCCCACTGTTAGGTGTAGATAGGAATCCTACCACCTCCGAATAAATCTGTCGTGTTTTTAACCTACGACTCCCACTGGGATAATTCCGATTTTTTTCATAATTTGCACAGAGACGGGCCAGGTATTAGTTGGTACAAATGAAACAATGAATGTACCGTCGTCGCTGTTAATTTGTAATGGCTGGCATCTTGAAATCCGGGCAGGGCCGTGCCGTACGGGGGGAAGGGGGGGGGGGGGAAGGCCCCCTTCCCCCCCCCCCCCAAATAAAAATGGCAACAGGGGCTAGGTTTATCGTGGATTACAATTGCAGGTAACTGACAAATGATACGTAGGCTATGTACAATGTAGTTAGAGTTGGTCTGCGTGTTTGGATAGGGTAGAATTGGAGAGGGGCGGGGCGGCCAGCAGCGAATTATGAGTCCATGCTGTGAAGCCACACAAATGGATTCACGACAATTCGGTCCCCGATAATTCGGTTGTATAATACCCCGCACAAAAATTCGGACTTGCAAACAACAACAAAAAATACCTTCCTATATAAATAAAAATAAGTTAACCTCCATGAAGTACTTTAAAATCTATTTTCATTTTGTTATCGCTTGCACACCAGCCACGTCAGCGCAACCAGACCATGTGGGAGGGGGGAAGGCGCTGAATGTGGCACGGGAACGATAACATCCTAAAGGCATGCCAGTCAGAACTACCAGAAACTTACTGCCGAAAAATATGAAGACTGAAACTCCGGGTGTGCTCTTTAACTAACATTTTAAAATTTTCTTTATAAACTTGGGACCAAATTGTCGCAGCATTTTTTTTTTTTTTT
>JAHWFP010075009.1:0-15646 GCA_023313725.1 Lithobius niger
TATAACGTGTTGGAATTCTGGATGTTTTGAATTCTGGTGTAGGATTAGGTTTTTTTGGCTCAAGTTTAACGCCACTTGACCCTTCTGACTAAACGGTTGACAAGCAGAAGTATGTGCGCTTCCGTTACATTGCATTTCGATTGCCTATAGAGCAGCGTCATTTGACGTCATATTGGCTATACGAGAGATAACTGCAAGGGCACTAGATTAAAATGGAGGGTTAAACAACGGCACTTCTAGTCAAGGTTGTGCTTTGATAACGGATTTCATAGGCTTAAAAAACGTTGTTTTCTCCAATCCTTTATGCTGCTAGGTTGTATTTGGAAAATAAAGATTACACATGCTTAAAAATGTCAGCAACTGCGAACAAATCGACAAAAATCGCGCATTATAGGCCTAAGCACTCTTAACAGCATTGTCTTCAGTAAGACGCCCCTCCAGTGACCCTTGCAGCTATCCCAGTTACTGGCTCCACCATAGAGTTATATACAATAATACAACGTTGTGTCACTGCTCTATAGTTTCCAATTTTGCGGCCAAAATTTGTGAATCATTTGGTACCACTAGTAACACTATTGTTAATTTAATTAAAAAATAAAAATTTGACAAAACAAACTTCGATCAAAGGGTAATTAATGATGAACGATTATGCCTTCGAACGTCCTCTGCTGTAGCGCCATCTCTGATCTGGTTTTAGTATTGCGGTTTGCGTGAATATTCCAATTTTCAAACATGAATTGCAAACGTCATGTTTTGTTCCGGGGTTTTAATCCAATTTGGATTTCGACGATAAGTTGGACAGTTCCCATGTACGGGAAACTTGTTTTGTCAAATTAATTTTGTTTAAATTGTCAATAATCTCACTAGCAGTTCTAAACGATTCACAAATTTGTTATATTTGGATGCACAAGCACTTTCACACACCCTTATACCCGCTACCACGTGAACAAACAATTAGGTAAACCCCATGGTGTATACTGAAGTTTATGTGCTAGAAATTGTTTGACAATTCGAGTAAATTCGCTGATAACAGTATTTCGAGTGATAGTACCGGATTTACTGTTTTTTTTTAAATAATTCTCTATAGTGTCCACGGCCTATCTTGAGTTCCCCCCAGAACGAACACAGATAATCGTTTGTATGTTTTCGATAGCAGAGCACCTTGTTGATATCCTAGATGGTTACAAAAACAATGGCGGCCGTCGATTAAAGCCGCTTCCTCCAGGAAGACGTAGCCGCTCATAAAGTAACTGCAGGACTCAAGATACGCTGCGCAGACAATAGTTCGTAATTTCCTCCTACGCTGGAATCCGATTGGTGGAAACATTCACACAAATACGTATTTGCGAAATCATCAGAGAATGGGAACGAGCTGTACCTTAATTCAAAACCTTCTCGTTATTCAGGTACATGATAATCGTTCTCGTGCTTGGTAATGGGATTCGTAGGTCGTCATTTAAACCAAATTCCAGCCCTTCTCCAGTTTTTTCTGGCTCAGAATTTCCCTTATCCATGCAAATTTTGTTAACATGCAGGATACTAGCAACTAAAACAGCAAACATTACTACGAGGCGCAAGCATTGTCGGATGCAATTTTTTCTTTCTTCAACTGACAGAATATAGACTGAGAGCTTTGTTTTTGGTCCATTTATAGTTAGCCCAGAAAATGTAAATATATTTTTTCAATTATATGCTCCGAATAAGCTCCAAATTATTACTTAAGCGTTACTGTCAGCAAATTCAAGGCTTGGCTAGCCTGATATTGACAATCTGTCGGAATTCCATACCTTTCAAAGTCTGAAAAAAAGGTATAAGTCAATTCCAGACGTTTCCAGCTCTTCCAGCTAGCATACGAACGCTGGCAAGAATCCTTGCGCATTTCGTTAGCACCTAATAAGAGACATCGTGGCGTGGTCATAAGTGCCTTTGTACATGGTGTCATAAGTGCCTTTGTACATGGTGTCATAAGTGCCTTTGTACATGGTGTCATAAGTGCCTTTGTACATGGTGGTATAAGAACACGGTAAGAGCTCTTGTGATAATAAGCGTATGGTAAGAAACCTTGTTCGTGATAATAAGCACGTGTTAAAAGCTCTTGTACGTCATGATAAGGATATGGTATAAAATATCTTGTTCGTGATAATACGTACGTGTTAAAAGCGCTTGTACCTGATGATAAGCATATGGTAAAAGCACATGTTACGAGCTCTTGTACGCGATGATTGGCGTATGGCCTTTGTTTGTGTTAAAGGGCAATTACATCCATTTTGACATGCATGCTTTACTTTTGTATCACTTACACAATAACTAAACACAAGAATTGCGGTAAGAATACGTTACGTACGTCCCATACAACAATTCAATTATTGCATCACCAAAACACGACAATGGAGACTGCCATTGTTTTACTGGAACGCGCAGAAATTAATGCCGATTGATGTCACTCTTCGATTTCGACTCGCAGCCAATTGAGAATTGGCTGTGAGAGCTCGAGCGTCTGACGGCCTTAGCTGGCCGACAGTTGTAGTGGCCATCTAAGGCCGTCGGACGCTCGAGCTCTCACAGCTAATAGAGCTATCTCAACCGGCTCCGAGTCGAAATCGAAAAGTGACATCTGTCGGCATTAATTTCTGCGCATTCCAGCAAAATAATGGCGGTCTCCATGTCGTGTTTTGGTGAGGCAGTAATTAAATTGTTATATCGGACGTACGTAACGTATTCTTACCGCAATTCTTGTGTTTAGTTATTGTGTAAGTGATGCAAACATAAAGCATGCATGTAAAAATGGATGTAATTGCCCTTTAAGGATGTGCTAAGAGCCCGTGTGTGTGATGATAACCACATGGTAAGAGCGCTTGTACGTGATGATAAGAAAGTGGTAAGAATCCTTGTTTGTAATGATAGGCGATAAGCACTTCGTTACAGAAGAACAGTGCGACTAGCCCTTTTTCCCATTGTCTAAGACGAAGTGGGAAAAAAAATACTGAGACTTTTTATATTTATTACTCTCCTTCCTGGGGATGAATGGACTATATATGTCCTTAAGGAAGATTTTAAAATATAATTCTAGTCGTCCATTAAGTCTTAACTCACTTTCTCCGTACTCCGCAGCTCCAAGAACGTCTGAAGCTGTTTTAAATCGCCTATTTAAAAAGTGAAAAAAAAAACATTTAATTTTATGGCCTTAATCCTATCCGGATTAGCCAGTTATAAATTTAAATTCCGTTTTGGGAGGATAATGTTTTCTCTTGCGTGTTTTATTAATACGGGATTATAATAGGCATCCTTGCGAACGATGCGCCCTTCAATTAAAACAGTTTTGCGCAGTGGAGTCAACGTAGTCGCATCCGTAAGAGATAAACTTGTGCAAAAAAAAAAACCTTATTTTTAGACCGTAAAATTTTTTGACTTATGTGTACGTCGGCTGTTCTGCGAAAGGATTGAGTAAAATATCTTAATTTGGTGGTTTTAATTCACTCGGAAAAGAAATGGGAAGCAAAAATATAAGTTGGGAGATATTTTAGTACCCAATAAATGAAAGTAGAGCAACGATTTGTTAAGGTTTAAGAGCATGTATCAGTTATCATCATCAACAACTTCTGATGTGTTACTCAGTGCGCTTGTGATTGTCGTCAATGTGTATCAAGAGTGGGCCCAAAACAGAACCTTGGGGGATGCCAGTACAAATTTTGCGTCAGAAAGAGAATGCACAAACTATGTTAATGCTCTTGTGATTGTCGTTAATGTGTATGAAGATTGGACCCAAAACAGAACCTTGGGGGATGCCAGTACAAATTTTACATCCGAAAGAGAATGCAGAAACTATGTTAATGCCCTTGTGATTGTCGTTAATGTGTATGAAGATTGGACCCAAAAGAGAACCTTGGGGGATGCCTGGACAAATTTTACGCTGGCAAGAGGGTGTAAAAACTATCAACACTAGGAGACAAACTAAGAAACAATGCCAGTATTGTAAGAAAAATATCATGAGTAAGGCTAAAGACGAATTTTTAAAATATTATTTTGAATGGTAAACCCAAAAGTTTTTATCCCTTGTGTGCACACACTTAAGGAAGAAAGTGCAAAACCATGGGGAATTCCACTAGAAATGATATATTTGTAAGAAAGTGTAGAACTTGCAGAAACTTGATACTGAAAGTAAGTGGCACTTAAACCGATTTTTTATTTCGTTTTTTAGGTTTACTACGAGTCGCAGTGGTGGCGTATACTTGCATTGGGGGAAAAAATATCAAGTTCCCCTTCTCGTTACCAGCACGTGTTTCCTTGCTTTTAACCGAAAACACACATATTTGATAATACAAGGTAATAAAAATAAGTGGCACGGTATTAATATGATTCAAAAATAACTTAAATTACAATCCTAAAATTTAAAAAATTTAAAGACGCAATTCAAATGTAATACCAAAAATAAACAAAACACCTGTTGCTAATAATTATTATTCGTTACTATTTCAGTTTTAGCCATTAAAATGGTACATAAAAATGTTAGGATATTACCAAAAAAAAAATAAAAAATTATTACAATTATTGGAGAACAATTTCCAACAGCCAAAAATAATTTGTGCTAACAGAAACGACATTTCGTATCACCGTAACTTTTATCCACCCAAAATATAAAATAGTATTAAGAACCACCAAGTTTACAAAAAAATCTTTCTTGGAAAGTAGTATATCATTCCACAAGAAAGGCTGCCACCAAGTTCACATCTTTGAAATCATTCACACACTAGTATCCACACAGTAATTGCAGTGCAGCCAAAAATAAGCTTAAGCCACTACAGTTAGAGAAGTTTCGCAAAGTGGAGAAATTTTCGATACACATTCAGTGAATATCAGGGGCGTATCCAGAGAGGGGCAACGGAGATACTTGCTTCTATCAAGACCCTAATTACAGAGTAAGTTTAGAAGACCCTCTTTTTTTTTTCGTTTTCGTCCCTAACCCTTCGAACAAAAATCTGAAAATTTACATTGAAGAAGAACAAATAAGTTAGGATTTTGCTGCAGTTACAAAAAAAAAATAATAATAATAAATTAATTAAATAATTAAAAAAAATTAGCGTCGTAAATTCTTAAAAAAGCAATAAAATTGCTGAAAATTTGTTAACTTCCCATTTCAATTTTTTTTACCATCTCAAACAAAATTTTGAGGTGTGCCTCTGCCGAATACTATCATAAGGCCGTTTTATTATTATGCGTTTTGTTATTTTACTAATAAATGCTTTTTTTTCCCCGATTTGGTGACAAAATCATCTCGGGTTTAACAAATAAAAATATAGCGTAATAATAGCAAAATCGGACTAGAAAAGAAAAATAAATAAATAAATAAATAAAAATAAAAAACCTACCTCCAATAAGTCCTGTCGAAGTCCTGCATAGTATTCCGAATAAAACAACCACAAACAAAAGTAAGGACGCTCCTGTCGCGGAAAATTTCGCCATGCTTGTTGCACCTTCTTCAAAGTTACTCGATCTTCTCCCGTCAGTTTGAGTCGCCCTCCAGTCCACGTTCAACCATTGACCTCGATACCGGAAGTCACGTGACTGCACCACACCGTTGCCAAGCAACCTGTGGGACTAGAGCAGCGGGGACATTGCTTGAGGCGGTGGCGGCCATCTTGGGCTTTGAACCGTGTCAGTCATAACATTAGAAATACTTTAGTACTTGCATAAAAAATAACAACGGTGCGAAGTTGAATAAAGTTGATAGGGGAGGGAAGGCTAGGTTTATGCACGCTACCAAGCATTATGCACAAGGTGGAGGGGTATTTGTTTCGTAATTCTAGTCAACTTTTTGTCATTGAGATTGCTCTAAGACACTTGAGGGATCATCTCAAAAACGGAAATGGCACAGGTCTCTAAGTTGACAATGGTTTGACTTTTAAAGGACGAATATTAACAGACCAAAATATTCCCCAAACTAATCCTGTTTTGGATTTGGTTCAAAGGTAAAAATAAAATAAAATACCATTTCTTCTTTCAGTAGTTAATAATATAATAGTTATATTGTCCTTTATCATCTGAAGAAACGTCTGTTTCGGTCTTGAGGCGGCTGTTTTACCAGTTCCGCTTTTTGATGTGATATCACTTCTTTTTTTTTACGATGGTTTCCTACTGCTAAATAAATCCCTGTTTTGTTGGGTGTTGGGTGTGTACATTAGTTGTATATGTTTCAGTATTGCCTAGTACGGTACTCCAGATTTCACAAGTTCACTCATAAATCTACTGATGTTTATCAATGTGGTGTTGGTACAACACAGAACTAATTTTGCTGTAATGATAATTTCGCATGGTATCGCCATTGCAATTTCAATCATGTAAATCAAAGCGTTTTAGTGTGTCCTTGTTAATGATTTGCCTGCTTATTGGTTTGGGTTGAAAGTGGGGTGCCCCAGGGTCCTGTCTTAGGGCCTTTATTATTCTCTGGTAATTTATTTGAATTGAGAATAATAAAGGCCCTAAGGTAGAACCCTGGGGCACCCCACTTTCCCAGAACTGTAAGTAGCAGAACATCTTTTACCGTATATACGCCGACGACGTTCAAATTGTATTTTCGTTGTAGCCAATGAGGCCGCTAAATCCCCTCAGTATTAACCTAAAGAATACGTATAGTCACGATTGGTTAGCTCGAATCCCCATACTCACAGCTGTGAAGGTACACAAATAAAAACCACCAGTCACCAGCGAAAATCGCAAGCTAGAAATGACGGAGTATACAGTTATGCACTTACGTTTCGTCGGAGTGGCATGACCCGGATTCGAACTGGCGAACCAGTTCGTCACCAGATCATTTCCTTACCATCTTCATTCCACCAGCCATATCGGTGAAGGTGGTGTGATGTTTGGTATTATGGATGAAAATAATTAAAAGTTTCACCAGTTCGACTCCGGGTCAGATCACTTGAAAGAAACGTAAGAGCATAAAGTTGGTTTACTGAACTACGTTATTTTTAGTGTATGATTTTCGCTGATGGCTTGGCTCCAGTTTACCTATACACTAAAAAATAGTATTTGATAAAATTGTAACTGTTACCTTAATTAGAAAACAAAAACGAACTCGTTTGATGCTTAAGGTAAGGTATAACTGATCCGAAGTCAAAACAGCAAAGGAACACAAATAAACTTTCCTATAAGGTTTCACATACCGCAGTGCTTCTGTACTGTTTAGTCCACGTGAAACCTTACTGCTGTATTCACATGTTTTTACAGCTTTTCTTTGGAATGCAATAGATCAGATTGGTTTAAAAAACATAAGATTTAAGGGTACGAGTTTAACGTTAAACGTGTGTTTCACTTGCATTTGAACTTACACAGGGACGAAAGAATAGCTAACACTTTTGAGAAAGTTCTAGTGGTAAAACGCGTAAAATTAAAGATGCTGCATCTGCATACTTGTTTAATTCGTAGAAGCTTGAAAACAAACAATACAGTTATTACCCGTTCGATGATTGACATTTCAATAAACTAAATAGGTTATGGTCTATAGTATGTTAATATGGTATTAGTGTATGTTAAAGACACATCCAGGAACAGCTAACCTAACCATCACTTTAGTTATTCAGGCCACTATAGTGTACAGGGTTCTTTATAGCCTTCGAAAGACTTAAATTTGAAAACCAAAAACTCGTTCTGAACGCCTTGAAAATGAGAATTTTTGTTACCAAAACTTGAAATGGCCTTTGTTATTGTGACTATGCTTAGGAAACGCAGTATATCACTGTAATATCAATTACACACCTTCATTGAAAAATAAATTAATAAATAAATAAAAATATTGCTGTCATTGACTCTTCTTATATGTACGATAAACGTATTTCTTTTCCCGGATGTGAATTTTTTTTTGCAACAAGAAGACCGAAGCATGAAACGGACTTGTCAAATTCGTTCCAGCATAAAACTTCGCACTACCGAATCTTTATTGGTGAAATTCGAGTCAAGGTAATTGCCCTATACCTCACCTAACCAGAAATAAACAAAATAAACAATGATTTGTAATAAAAAATATATAAATAATTTTAAAAATATAAAAAGAAAGGAACAAACAACGAAATAATTTTACTTATTATTATTTTATTTTTTTTATAATTTTGTATTTTTTATAAATCACTGTTTAATTCGTTTTTTTCTTGTTAGTTACGTTAGTTGCCTTGACGACTCTATTCTCACCCAAAATAAATTTGCCATGGCATAATTTCATGCGGGAACGAATTTGGCAAGCCCGTTTCTTCTTGGTCACAAAAAAAAAATAGCTTCCAGAATTACACTGGAAGAGTGAAGCAGAGCAACAATTTGTACAAGTAGGTGCAGCTAAGTACGCGCTGTCCCACAGGTCGAATCACGTTTCGTCGAATCATAATCATTTTATAAATTTTCGGCGAAAGATGTTCAATTAATTACCTGCCTTGCTCGAGCTGCCGCGCTCGCTGCAGCTAAACATAACATCAAATACGACAAATAACTGCAAATTTCTTTGAAGTGGGAATGCTCCAACAACTTCTTTAATGTTACATTTTCAAAGAATATTTTGATTAGGCGAAACGGGAATTCCCCTTTAGCCGAATTTCAATTAAGGCTTAATTTTTTTGCAAAACGGGAACTCCCCATTCCACTAAAAAAAAAAAAGTGTATGCCTGTTACATCATCTGTATAATTCGCCCTTGTCCATTGTTGGGACGGAGTAGCTACTGTAGAGTTCACATCTTGAAAATATTTTTTTTTGTCTTTTTCAAAATAAGACTTGTTATACATGCATTAAAAGGACATACCTTCTCACTATATTCGAGCATCCTGCGCCAAATAGCTTTTGCAACATTTACATATATTAGAGTGAATGTAGCAAAACTGTTTCTCGTGTGAGGAAAAATAGGAAAATGAATGCCTTTGCAACATTTACATACGCATGAAGTAATGTTGCTAACTGAGCCGCAAAAAGGAAAGCCAACCGGAAGGAATGTACCTTTAAATTCAAATGGCGCAGTGCCATAAATGATGCTGCTGCGTTGGTTTGGGGGTTTAAAAAGTTTACAGTAAAAATGTTGTATCTTTTGCTGTTTGACTTCAAAACTTAACCAAACAGTTGTTGTAACATTATAAACGTGTTTTTCTTTTTAAATACTGCTTGTTCATTTCCATCCATGCTTACTAGTCTTCTGTACCGCTGGGACAAATACAGCAACGGCCTTTGTCCTTCCATCTGTCGTCTTTATCAATGGTAGTCAAGTGGACTTTAAAAAAACATGGCAAATTAAAACATCGTTGCATCCTTAATAGCTAATATGCTCTCTCGACGCAACTCAATGAAATAATAACATTTGATCATCGCATTTAACCACAGGAAGACACGCAACCGTAAAAAAACAAAAGGATTTCGTTAACGGCATACATTAACTTCATTAAAAAGACTTTCGATACCGTGTTGCTTGAATAAATACGCCTACTCTCGAACTCACCACTCTGTTAGCTGCTACTAACGAAATTAAAACTGCAGATAAAAATAAGGCCTAAAAGCTGACAATTACGCTTAAAATCTAAAACTAGGCCTAAAAAGCTGACACATTTTTAACCAGCAATTGTAATGGTTGGCATTTTTAGATTAAATAATAGAGATCGCTGTTGCAGTGCGTGAAAGAGGTGTGCGCCTCCACGTATTGGTTGAAAAGTGGTGGAAGTGTACAGAAGGCCGGGTGTGACTAGGTAGTCGCTACAATCGCTTGTTTTAAAATATTGCTTGTTCATTTGCGTCTGTCCTAAGTACTGTTACGCCAAGATAGAGAAAAAAAACTGTCATAATCACTTTTCCTCGTAGAATCCATGGTAACCAGCCTCTAAAAGTGTTAGTGACAGCGAAATATTTCCGTCTCCAATTATTTCTGAATTAACAAACTAATTCAATTATTTTTTTATGTGATTATCAAAACTTTCTTTCTTCAGAGGAAAATTCGCATGTAGAAAACGACAACGTGGACGGCCCCCCCCCCCCCCCCCCCCCGGAGAAGGAGGTGCAGGGAGTGAGGGTGAGAACACACATTTTTTTCCTTGATTCAATAATTGTAGAATAAATGTCGGCAGTTTTGCTTGGAGGCGTGTCTCTGAACTTGGTAGTCAAAGGAAATAAAGAAGGCAGTAGCCTAGCTCGTTTCTCATGAAATCAAAATGGCCGTTTCAAAAGTGACTTTGAAATGTAGGCCAAACCAATTTGAGGAAATTCAATCTCCTTGTTCACTCATTCATTCATTCATTCATGCGGCTTTGTTCACGTGCGTTTTGAAATGTAGCTGTCTCGTTTAATGTTTTGTTTTCTATTTATTTTTCCTTGTTTTTGTTTGCGCAGATCGTTTAAAACGTGGTTTGTCTGCTCACTGGAGCGCTCTTGCCGGCCAAGTTCACCACTGATATTAATAATTGATTTGGACCGAACGTCCTTTTTGTTTTGATTCGGTGATACTGTTAATAAATGCATTTGCCACGCAAAATAAATGGGCTTAAAGGAACATTCCTCCATGTTAGCTGTCCTGTACGACTTTCCTTACAACTAGTGGTAACTTGTTGGTGTGATGTGCTACTTTCTTAATTTGGCTACCGGAAATCATCTCCAAGCAGCCTCAATGGGCATACGAAAGCTTCAGTCAGCGCCACGAAACTCGAATTGTTTTAAAAATAAACAACCGGAATGATGATTTCCTAACGGGCAGGTTATTTCTTTCAGTGCATTTTTACGTTGGCTAACAAACGCTGACTTTCGTTCGCTTCGCTCACTCAATCAGCGCATCCCCATTAAGTTGCTCCTGCTGAGGTTAACGTTAATCTACGCAATGAGGCTGGAAATCCTCACTCAATCAGCGTGTTCCCTCCTGTTGTTTTGTTTATTGCTACGTTTTAAGTACGTGCACGAGAGGCCTAACTGTAGGAAGGACAAACAACAGGGTTTAACGGTAATTGGATAGCATCGGACGTATGGCTGTGCTCACTTATATACTTTATTACAAATCATTGGCAAACCTGGTGCGCGTGCATAAAGGTAACATTATACCTGCCCTAATGGCAAGGATTACAGGAGGTGAGGCCCACAGCGGTGTGCCCACCACAAACGCTCCAATTGTCCCTGCATCTTTTCCTTACATTTTCAATAGTTGCATAATTCTTGGCTGCATTGGGATTGATTCTCGACAAGATAAGTTATGCATTTAGCTGCTTACAGTTTACAACCACATGCAACTCAGGACTGTGTACGTAGAAAAGGTCACACCGTCTTATCTTCGTCTTTACCTGTTTTTTTGTTTTTTTTAGGAATTTGATGTCATAAATAGTTAGCCGTTACATCATCCAAATTGGGAATTCTTTCGTTAGCGTACTTCGTTCACCTTTTGTCATGTGGAAATCACTGAAGTTCAGTTACTGAATGGCGCGGACGGTCAAGAGCTTTCTGGTGGACCTAAAATTAAAGGCCATCTTGAACCAGAGAGACATTGACGCGGAGATCGTGACAGATGGTAAGTATGATAAGGTGCTGAAGATCGCTCTTGAGATCAGCCTGGACGAAATGGATTTACAGTTGTACAGTGTGGTAGGTGGTAGATTGAGAGAAGCTAAGCAAGGCTTACATCCATGGACAGCACCAAGGTAACACTGCAGGCAACAAGGGTAGTGCAAACAATGATAGTAAAAACAATTTGACAGGACAGGCTCTGTTTGGTAAAGGGGCTCGAATGAAGGCTCAGTGTGGTGTCGTTTGTGAGGGTGTATAAGTATGTGCAGAAGATACACGACCAACGTCAAAGCAAATCTAAGTTCAGGCGTTGGCGGCTGGTACAAAGCAGATGGCGGGGGATGCTGGAGAAGAAGCACAGGTGCGGGGAGTTGATGAATCAGGGGGAGACAGTATTGGCCGGGATGAGGGTCGTTGGGATTTAAACGGTCTACCCAACTGTATAAAGGTTGGTTGGCCAATTTGCCAATGGAAAGGACTTTAGTGGTCAGCGCAGACCAGGCAGGGTGTCCGTACAGCATGTTCGACATAAGGGATGACCTAGCCCCGATTGTGGATTTAAGAAGAGTGAGCGGCTTGTGCAGGCTTCGGTTGAACAATGTCTTCCAGATTCAATTCGCAGCTATGGATGCAAAGTTGGCTGTAAAAAGAGCAGGCACTCTGAGAATTGCTGGGCATCTGGCGACGGTGCACGATTTGCGCAATCGACCGCCCAAGTTTAAGCTTCATTGGTCACCCCTGGACGTATCTATTGCCAGTGCTTTGCACATAGTTAAGTAGTTAGTCTCACCCATGAATTCCACGGGATGGAAGGGCTCCGGCATTGAGCACGGGTGTGCGCTGCGGTGTTTTGCGGCTGCGTGACACTGTTGTACTGGAGTGCCTTCGAAATTGGCCCAACTCCCCAGAGTAACTCAAAATCTCGCGACCGCATGCATTAACTCCCTAGGAGTGAAGTGGTCGTATTCTAATGCTTGATCAGGAACGACAGGGTTGACCATTTTGAGTTACCCATGATCCAAGAGAAACCTGAGTAACTCAGTTGGAGTCAATTTTCGAAGACACTCCTGGATGAGTTGCCTGATGTGGTGGGAGTGTTGGGGAATCCCGGACTGCTTTCGTTCTTTGATAGGCGTTTTTTGACAGGTGGATGTGCACGGCCGTATATTGTGTGGAATGTGGAGTAGTGAAGCCACACAGAATGTTGTGCCCGTCCCCTCCCCGGCCCCCAGTACGTCGCCTGTGATTGCTTTGGTGGAGGATTGTGTGTCTGGGGCAGATGGTCAGAAAGAGAGTGCCCCCACACAGAATTCGAATGGCAAATGGTAGATGCAGCATAGATCTAGAAGGAGGAAGGCGCCGGAATCGAGATCGGCCTTGGCATCGTCACCGCCTCATACAAAAGTTGTAGCTATGGAGATGAACCGGTACTCACCCCTTGCTGTTCCGGATGAGGTGCAAGACGTGCAAGTAGTGCTTTAATGATAATTAGAAGGATCCGGCGTTAGGTAAGTAAGGTTATGTGCAAGATGAAGAAGATGGGCCCTGTGGGAAAGTGAGTCTGAGTTAGGATGCACCTGTCAGTGTTAACATGGAGCGTTCTGCAGCAGCTGTGTGTGGTGCAAGTGGTGTTTTGAGTGAGGATCATGTTGATAAGCAGCATTTTAGAGCCTGAACAAGAGGTTGTGGAGCTAGTGAGTGCAGTGAGATGACCGAGCGCAGTGATTTCAGCGGTAGCCCTGAAAGTGCCAATGCAGAGTCAATGATGTACTATTGAGCAGCTGTATGGACCTTAACATCAGTAGTGCTCCATGTTCGTTTCAGGTGGTAGTTCCCAGGAGGGGAAGCTAGGTTTGAATGGATCTGTGAGGGTCGTGGGTCCAGGTCCCTCAGGAGTGCCGATTTTTGTCAAAGACTGAGTTCCTATGGTTGCTCCCCTCCCTGTCCCCTTTGCCGAAGAGTTGATGCGTGTGCGGTCAGGGTATGGGGGGATGATGTTGGGTCACGATGGGGATAATATTCATGTCATTGGTTGTATCATTCGTCTGGAGTGGGAAGGGTGGGTGCGTGCGCTTCCTGGCCCAGTGGTGCTTGGGGTGACTTTAATGCTCATCACTGGGCCTGGGGTAGCAACAAATGTGACACTCAGGGTCAAGTGATATCTGGGCCTTTGGATCCTTTGGCTCTTGCCTTGGTACAGAACGGGACCCCAACATTTGTGAGGAATTATGGAGGGGGGGGGGGTTTATACAAGAGTCCTTGGACAAGTTTCTTTGCATCAGTTTTTTTTTTTGAAGTGTCGTCGGGCCTGCGGGGAAGCAACCATTTTCCTGTGGCTTTGAGGTTGGGGAGGAGAAGAGGGAGAGTACTGGAACAGGTACGTCGCTCTGTTCGTCCGGTGGTAGACGGCGGAGATTTAGGCACTTGGGTGAAGGAATGGGGAGGGGGGGAATCGTAAACGTTTGCACTGACAGGTGGGAGGGGACAGGGTAGTGGCGGTGTGGTGGATGCAGGTGCGTGTTGTGGCTATCCGGGACAGGTGTCGTGCCTGGTAGTGACTTCTGCCAATTTGCTCTGACCAGAGGGGGTTGAAGTATGTTGGAGAGGTCCAGGAAACTAAGTTTCTTCTTCCCAGGAAAAGGCACAGTACAGCAGCAGGTTGTGTGAAAGGGTGTTTCAGGGGCAATCATTGTCGCAGGTTTGGGCCATGGTTCACCGGCACCTCTATTGCGTGGGTGTTCGATGGGCCGGGTGAGGTACTCCGCAGCCCACTGATGGCAGAGGCATTCACTGTAAAATTTGCAGGGGTTTATGACTCCCCAAAAGGCCCCCCTCCCCCATTGTCTGGGGGAAGGAGCCTTATGGGGATAGTGGGTCAGATGCCCTTCTTGAACTGGTTGTGCTCTCGGCAGCGTTGGATGCATGTCGGACGGAAAGTGCTGCTGGGGTTGACGGCATTACTTATAGTACTCTTCAAAACCTGACCGGGGAGGGTCAGGCAGCTTTGTTGGGTTTCTATCAGAGCCGATTTGACGGGGTCCCAGTTCAACCTTCGTGGCTGTTCTCTGTCTTTACTCTGTGCTGGGTAGGGGGAAGGTCCGATCTGCGGTTATCAGTTACAGGCCTATTGCCCTTCTCTCGTGCACCCGTAAGGTGTTCCTTTAGTCCGGCATCCATGAAGCTTGGCTGCACGAAAGCATTGTGGTTGCGGTGTTTCTGAATATTTGGGCTGCGTATGATATAGTTGACCTTGCGTGGGTGGGGCATGCCCACGTGACTTGGGGGTTAGCAAGAAACTGCGGACTGTGATTCTGGCTCTATTGGGGAGACATGGGTTCGCAACTAGAGTGAGCAATGCCTGGTCGGGTGTAAGGTACACTGACAGGGGCTTGACCCAGGGAAATTGCCCAAGCCCAATCCTGTTCGCTGTTGCAATCAACTCTGTGGTGCTGGATCTGGGTCAGGCTGTTAACATCATCATTTGGCTGTCTGACTTGCTGGTAACGATCTTCTGGCAGTCTTGCTGCTCTGGAGGTTGTCATAGCCAGCACGTCTAGCTGGTCATCGGAGGGTTGTAACTGTCTGGTGCAGAGACCGAGCTCATGGTGTTTCGCTGTGGTCAACCGTGTCGGGGTAAAATCACTGTGTACTGTACTTTGGTCAGGTCTGTTGATAAGGTGCGGTATTTGGGCTACTGGCTGGACCCTCAGCTGTGCTGGGTGCATGAGGTGGCCGTGGTTAAGAATATTGCTGCCCACCTGTGAGTGCTAAAGTCCTTTGCCAGCAACAAGTCGGTGGCGAGGCGAAATACTATGAAGTAGTATATCTCTGTGCATGCGCTGACTTTCACGTGCCGATTTTAGTGGATTCTCAGCAAGCCCTCATTGGGGTTCAGGTAGCGTTCAATGAGGGTCTCCGGGTGGTCACAGGTTGCCTGCCATCTACACCTGTTAGCGCTTTGTACATCGAGACGGGGGAGTCCCCCATGTCTGTTCAGGCTAAGCAGCTGCTGGTGAGGGTGTGTCATCGTGCGGTGGCCAGAGGTCGGTTAGACTTCCTGGGGTGTATCCTTTATGACTATTTGGCATCGTCGCAAGCTGCCCGTGATTTGCTGGGTGCTACCGGGGGGGGGGGGGGGGGGGG
>JAHWFP010075010.1:11072-32114 GCA_023313725.1 Lithobius niger
TGACGTGTCGCTTTATTACACATCTGCACGGTAGTGGAGTTGAGTCTAATACACAATTTTAAAAAAAGGACTGATATCATACCAAAAACCAAAACTGGTAAAAGGTGCCGCCAATTTCCGAATAGTTCGCTCTTCAAAGGAGTGATATCAACACACCAAAACATTCGCCAACTTAATCGCACCGAATAATACTTTGGACGTTGTTAAATGAAAACTTGAACATTGCTACAAAAGTAGCAATGTTCTAGTTTTCATTTAACCTTCGAACTATTAAGCGGTGCGATTAGCTTGGCGATTGTTTTGGTGTGTTGATATCACTCCTTTGAAGGGCCGAACCATTCAGAACTTGGCGGCCCCTTTTACCAGTTTCGGTTTTTGATATGATATAAACAAACACCCATCGTAGCAATTTCATTGCAGTTGCATTTATTTCGAAAAAGTAGGAGCGGAAGTAGCAATTCCCTTCCCTCCCCCCCCCCCCCCCCCCCCAAATAAAACCTCTGCTTTGTCATCTATTTCCATATATGGAGAAAAAATAGGAACGGAGCAATTCCCTCCTTCCCCCCCGCCAAAAAAAACCCTATTTTGACAGTTGTTTCCGTGTTCGGTAAAAAAAAAGAAGGTAAGGAGTAGCAATTCCCCCTTCCCCTCCCCCAATCCAAACCAAAACGAAAAAGAAAAATGTCTTGTTTTGCCATATACTTCCTTGCTTGGAAAAAAAATAACCTTGCCTATATAAGCGACTCGCCGATGCCAACTACTTCCATGCTGTATCTGTCACTTTATATTCCCATCCTTTTTCACAAGGTCGTCTGGAAGAGAAGCTGTGGTTTTCATTTCCAACTCCGAGCCATGTTGATTCATCACCGCCGGTACCTTATTTTATCTAGGCAATGTTAAAGACGTCAACTTTCTGGCACGCATGTCATCTGGCTTTGAACCATCAGATCGAGACAAGTGATTTCTACCCCAGTCGGCTTTGGCTTGAAGAAGCGATATCCTTCCTTGTTTCATATCTAGATTTGTCTCATATCTAGATTAACCGGAGCACATGCGTTATTTTACGCACCAATTTGTTAGATTAATCGTGAAAACTCACCCATCCCCACCCACATATATAATGAAAAAATTGAAAGAAAAGAAAACGGTAGTCCAACCAACAGATTGGAGCCAGTATTCTACACCATGGTGATAGGTAAAAGATTTGAGCAGTGGCACCAGCCAGCCAAAACTGCTTGTTGGTGGTTGCATTGCGTAGCAGCACTCACCTCCAACCGGACAAGACGTCCTATGCATTAGTTCGCGCGTTGGCCATCAGGTTGCGCCACCGGCAAATTAAAAGTCTTTTTCATGAGAGAGAGCCGGAGAGAGCAAACGCTTTTTTTGCACGCGAGCTAACATTCTTTGTTGAATGCGGTAAACTTTTGAGTCTGCAAGGGAAAATGTTGCTTTTATCTGTTGAGTTTTCTCAACTAGTGACGAAGTAGCGATCTTGCAAGGAATGGTTTTGTTGTTACATGGAAAAACGTGTTGTTCAAGCGTGTTAAGAGTTTGTTTATTCATGAAAAAGTTTTATTGATTCATGAGAAAGTTTTGTTTATTAATGAGAAAATTTTATTTATTTATGAAAAAGTTTTATTTATTCTTATAAAAAGTTTTCTTTATTTACAGCAAAGTTTTGTTTATTACTGAAAAAGTTTTATTTTGTAATGAAGAGATTTTATTTATTAATGAAGAAGTTTTATTTGTTCATAAGAACGTTTTGTTAATTCGTGTAAACGTTTTAACGTTTTATAAAAAAGTTTCTTTATTCATGAGAAAGTTCGTTTTATTTCGTTTGCAAACTAACTTTTATATATTAGTATGGTAACTTATTAATGTCCCCAAACGGCGCTTCATATCAACAAGCGAAGGAATGCGCAAAGAAATTTCTTTTTACACAACAAAATAGCCACGTGATTCCTTATATCAATTATTGAATGTAAAGTTGATGCGTCCACGTGCCCTAGGGAGCGAGTAGGTCAAGGTTAACTATATCACTGTCACTGGATGGTGCCCTTCTAGCAGTTCAAAGTCTGCGTTTAAAAACGGTGATATAATAATAATATAGATTTGTAACCCGCGGCTGTGATTACTGGCCCGGCTTGAGTCTGCAAAGGCTCGTTTATAACCAATAAGTGTTTTATACCACGGTTGAGACGTCAAGCTAATTCGTATTTAATTAAAACGTGTTTGTGTTTTGTGAAAATATCTCGATATGAATGAAGGTCATTCCATTTTACTTTATGGAGGGTGGAGTGGTTGGTAGATGGACGAGTCCTTTGCGTCAAGTTTGTGGAGAGAGGGGGGGAGTGGGTGCGAAGGAGACGACCGCGTCGTTTCGCCATATTTCAAGCTAGCAGGGCTCGCTCGTGTTTCGAAGCTTTTCGGAGTGAAAAAAAAACTTTGAGAAGAGGCCGCAGGGATAGAATGTTAATCTGGAAAGGTATGTAATTCACTTAGTGTGTTTGTAGTTTGAGGATTGTTTGAAATATACGGTAATAGGCTGTCGGTATGAATGAAGGTCATTGCATTTTAGTTTGTGGGGGGGAGGGTGGGGAGGGGGAAGTTACGTGGAGTGAATAACCGTAGATATGGGCCAGACATGTGAGAGTTAGCAGGGCTGGATTTCATTCCTTTTAAGTAATTCCTTTTGTATGTTTTTACTGCGCTACGTTATTTTGTACGCTGTATTTGGTTGTTGGTGTGTGCGTTCCGGTCGTGTGATCCAGAAGTGTCAAAAGTGTGGGTTATCGGCAAAAGTGTGGGGTAATTTGATGACCCACACTTTTTGCGATGACGCACATTTCTGGTCACAGTTAACGGGATTTAACCTATGGAAATTTACCGTAGCGTTGAGTTAGCGTGACGTCACAGGCGTGGTATAAATAGAAAAAAGAGCCCGTGATGTCGTTAAGCTTACCTTTACCGGCTTGCTTCCTGGTGCACGTCTACGCTCCAACTTTGCACTCAATAATTAAAGAGGCTCTTGGCTTGATTGTTGTGTAAAAATTTATTTGTGTATTCCTTCACCTGTTGAAAGTAAGGGACAGACAGAACTAGTTACCGGCAAATGGCTATAAAAGCTGCAGCTTGTCATTTGGTTGCAATCCCCCTGTAAACCATGAAAAATGATCCTGCTCAAGACATACAGGGATCTTATTGCATGCAGGACCCAAGTCGTGAGTAAGAACGCCAGTCGCCAGAAAATAATGTCAACACCTATAGGTTCCACTATAGAGCGGGCACCCAATACGGTAGGGCCCTTTAAAAAAAATTGCTACAAAAAATGCAAGCAATAAATGCAATTGTTTACTTCCTTCATACTGCAAACAAAAACAAATACACATTAAAAAGAATAGCAATTTCTAGACGAAAAGTTAATTTGCAGGTCGAAAGTGAAGTTGCTTCTAACAAACAGCTACCCAGCAAGTACATGAAAACAACAGTAAATTTAATTGAACGCCAAAAACTGATGGGCTAAAATTTAATTTCAGTGTTGTTTCTGACAAACAGCTACACCGCAAGTACATGAAAGCCACAGTAAATTTAATTGATAGCCTAAAATTACATTTACTGTGGCTTTCATGTACTTGCGGGGGGATCAGAAGGTTAGGGGGAAGAAGGATGCCAAACTCTAAACAAGCAGTTGTTCACAATGCCTGTTACAGAAAAATTCGGTGACGTAACACTGTCACTGCAGGTAAGAAGACAAGGGAGAAAAAGGTTTTACAGCTGAAAGGAGATGCGCTGAATGAGTGACTAAAGTGAACCAAAATCAGCGTTTATTAGCCAGTATGCGCAGAATTGTGATCAAAGAAACTTACTTTGATGAAGCATCATGATGAAACCACATTGATGAAGCCTCATTTTATTACACGTTTATAACACCCCTCCGGAGGATGGGTTTTCTCTAGTCTTATTTAATTGACCACAATTTTTTTTACATGCATCAAGTGCAAAGCTGAAAAAAGTATGCAGCAAGCCGAAAAATAAATATTTTGCTAATCGTAGTGTATACATGTATATGATTGACGTGCTCCCACGCCAGCAAAATTTAGCAAAACTGAAAAATTAATATCTCCGTTCCTATTCAATATTTTTCGACGAAACTTGGCCAGATAGTAGATAAGTATGGAAGGAATAATTATACCAAAAATTATGCAATTCTGTGCAATAGTAAAAGGGAACCGCACGAAAATTTGCGTAAATTTGAAAACTGTTCACTTGTTGTTGTTCTTGTTCTTGTAATGTTCTTGTTGTCGTTGTGCGACACCATTTCAGAAAAAACTACTGCACCTATACCTAAAATCTGAAATTTAAGCTAAGCCAAAAATTTCCCTGGCCTTCATCCTCGCAGATACCACTTTTTCAATTGGTCGAGCCATTCCGGAGTTACGGTGCCCTAAACGATCATTTTGATTGTTCAACATTGTTTTAACCTTTGTAATTAAGGAACAATGACACTCGGCAAACGCCAGATTCATTCTTCGTCCACGTGTTATGTCATTTCTAAAAAGTTGATTGTTGATGGGCAATAGGTGCGAATAGGAGCCTGCGACCATGGGTCATGGCTGCTGGGGAATAAATTGAATTGAATTGAAAGTATAACCGTGTTTCAGCTAAACGCAGTTTTAACCCAAACTAAACTACGTTGCTAAAGGCCTCGAAATTGGCAGCTAGAAACTATAGAATGTCGTGTTTATTTCATAGATGCAGGCTTTCAGAGATGAGCTGAATTGTTTCAAACTGGACAGCAATAATCACCGCATGCATGCGCAGAACAATCACTGCATGTGCGCGCGCGTTCACCTTGCAAATGCCAAAAAAAATTACTTCCAGACACAAGCATAGACTGAATTGTGATTGATGTAAATTAACTGAGCAAAAAACGGCTTCGCCGTTCAGAAAAAAAAACATTAGAGCTCGTATCCCCATACTCACAGCCGTGAAGGTGCACGAATAAGAACGGATTAGAGTTCACTCGAACGCAACGAACTATAATTTGAACTCCAATACCAGGGAACAAGGACTGTTTTTGATCAATGGTTATGTCAGAAAGAAAGCCCAGTTTATGTCCGCCGCTCCGCCGCACCACCGCCTAAAAGGGTTATATGATTGAAGTTTCAATTTACTTGTTAAAACGTATACGTATAAAATTGCAGATTTTTTATTGAAATAAGCAAATGTACAATTGAGAAAATTGCAACTATTTAATTGTGGTTGTGCTTTACAAATCATATATGTAAAAATGTAAAGCACAACAGCACTTGAACAGATGCAGTTTTCTCAATCCTACATTTGCATATTTCAATTAAAAATCATCAATTTTTATCCGTGTACATTTAAACAAGTAAAGTGAAACTTCTATCACCCTTTTTTTTTACGGCGCACTTGACGTTTTTGTTTGTAATATGTTATTTTTATCTTCCAGTATTCAATGTTTTTAGTTTTTGCCTAATAACTTCTTAGCGGTTGGAGCTAGACGATTAAAATCTACTCCATTGAAAAGCTCATTTCGAGCCGGTTAAAATGGTATGCTGGAATGTCAAAATCGGGCAGAGTTTGGCGAAAATGTGATTTTTAGTGGGTGGACCACGATTAGGATAAAACAATTTTGACCTATCACTCGCACCCGCACACGTCTGTAAACCAAACAATTAACTTTGCCTGGTCTGTGGTTCACAATTTCAGCTAAAATTTCATCTGTAGGAGTATGGTGATGAAATTTTATTGTAAATTGTGAACTTATGGCGGGGCAAAATGCAAAGTACTCGAAGGCTTAGGAGCCGTATCCTATAATTAAACTATAGTGTTGCTGATATTAGCGCTGATATAATTTTCTGGTGGCTACGCTATTCAGTTGTGTGCAGAGGGCAACGACCGTAGGAGAGGGGGGAAGTGACCAGGTGGGGCTCCTTACCCCTTGCCCGGGAACCAAAAGGGTCTGGGCCGTTACCAACAGACCCTCGGCCCAAACCTACCAAATTCAGCAGTAGCACAACAGGGAAGTCATTGGAACACAAGGATGCACAAAAGGGAATTTTTTTTAGGAAATATTAGGAAATTTAGGAAACATTTTCCCCTCAATTTTTGGAAAAGAAAATTTAGGACACAGATAGGATATTTAGAAAAATATTTAGGAATTTTTTTAGGGGAAAGTCGGAATACTGACCCAAGGGCACGGGCCAACCTCTTGGTAGCCTGTTTGTTTGCAGTAACCTATCCCGTATTTGACTTCAGTTAATGTCATCTTACTATTTATCTACCAATTACTTTAATAGGCCTTATACTAAGTAATAAAAACAGTTATTGTTTCCTGGCGTTGGCGTTCAAATTATAGTTCGTTTCTATTTTTAACTGCTTATGCATTTTATGCATAAAGCAGTTTTTGAAGTACATTCGGGTGAGAACGGGGCTCGCGTCGTGGGCTAGTGACATCACGTCCGGCTCGAATCGTTTATTCGAGTCACTTATTAGCATCAGACCGGAAGTGCCGGAATATCGTCGGTTAACCATGATTTTTTATGAGAACACTTGTCAACAAATTGCAGGCTGTGGAATTGAACAGTTTGTGATTAAATCGTTTGCATGTAAATGGATCTATGGTCCTTGACCAAGAATTTTTGCCAATTACGCTGCAGTATGGAAAAGAAGTTGAACCGAAATTGGACTAGGACAACTCCGGAGTCCTATTCAATTCAATCTCCGGAATCCTGTATGTCCTATTGGACAGATAGGACTCTGGTAAACTGAGTCCTTATCTGTCGTTCTTCTTTGGACGAACTGATAAAAAAAAATGGCGGCTACGTTGCGCTTCGCCGATAACACTCCTAGTATTCTATGCATATTGACAATGCGGGTAGTTATGTTGAACAAATAGCGGCTCCTGCTAATCATGTAATCATTGTATGATCGGAGTAAAAGTTGTGTAGTATCAATTCGACAAACATGCGAGTCCGCTTCGCGAGCAACCAGGGTTGTGTGTACTAGGAGAGTAGCTGTAGTACGGAGGAGCCCCGATATTGGTTCGGCCCTTCAAAGGAGTGATATCAACACACCAAAACATTCGCCAACTTAATTGCACCGACAAATACTTTGTGCGTTAAATGAAAACTTGAACATTCCTACCGTAAGTAGCAATGTTCTAGTTTTCATATAACCTTCAAACTATTAATCGGTGCGATTAACTTGCCGAATGTTTTGGTGTGTTGATATCACTCCTTTGAAGGGCCGAACCATTCGGAACTTGACGGTCCCTTTTACCACTTTTGGTTTCTGATTTGTAAAACTAATTCGTAATAAGGATGCGGATTCCTCTTCACGTTTCGTGAAAGTGGGGGTGGCTGTTGCTCAACCAGCAATGTTAGCATTTGTTTAATCTTAAGTCTACTCCTTGCGTCTGGCGTTTGGTGATTGGCATTGTTGCATAAAAACAATGTTTATAACATTGTAAAACAATAAAACGTATCGTTCAGCGCCCCGTAACTCCCCGTATAATGCGGACAATGACTAGTAAATATACAGATAAGAAGTGTGATGTACAGATAAGAAGTGATATGTAGCATGTTGCATATAATGGTAGTGAAAATTAATTTAGAGTGGGCGTATGGCCTAAGGTCATGGCCCCAAATAAAAGCAAATATACTATAACTCCAGAATGGCACGACCAGTTGAGATTTCTGTTTGTATAAAAAGCACATCTGCGGAAGATTCTCTTTCAAATGAGCTAAGAACAAGATTCCTAGGACAAATGGTTTAGTCTGTAGAGACCATTGTATAAACGTGTCCAAATAACATATAAGACAAAAATGAAACTCACGATTCTAGGATAAGTCCAGTTCGACAAATCGGAAATTAATAAAAGTTAGCACATGTGTTGCCCAAGTCCCACAAAGCTAATATACCAAATTTCAGAGTAAAATGTTGAAAAATGGTGGAGAAATTAAGCATCGAAATTTTGACTTTAACATGGGAATAAACACATGCAGCTTAAGACTAACATGTATTTGGAACGTGATTTTGAGGGTCAAGGGTAGGTTTTACGTAAAACTCGTATGTCAACTTTTATGTCCAGAATTGTGTGTTGAACATTTTTGTTTCCCATTCTGCTTTCAAATTCTTAGCGGATAAGGATTTATACCCAAAAAAACTGAAAAGCGGAGGCCATTTTCCAAGATGGCGACAACATGCCAGTGCTATTTTCGGAAAAGCACTGTATTTTACTAAGTTGCTCAGAATCAACACGAACATTTCTGCGAAAAAAAATTACATGTCTATTGGTTTGATATTTAAAATAAAAGGGACTAATTTGCATGGACTGTTACATATACAGGCATGCTAAAGAAGCTTTCACATACTTGTTAAAATCATTCGGGTCAGACTGATCGAAAATCTGGAACTGAGCTAGAATCGTGAGTTTGTCACTTAAAATCAATAGGCCTAAATGTGGATGACTTGACCTAACATTCAGTAAAATGGACTAGCTTCAGCAAGCTAAAAAGCAGAAACTGCTTACATAAGCAAAGTTTCTACTTGTTAGCTTGCTGAAGCCAGTCCGGTTTTGTGCTTATTAAAATATTGTTTTCCATTTTGTTAATGTTGTGCAGACGATCTCTAATGACCAAAGTATTAGCACGGCCGACGGATCGTGCTGTAGAGTTCAACAGCTGCTAACAATTTGAGGACGTAACTTTCTAAAGACGCCGACCCACGGGCGCAAAGAAGTGAAAAAAAGCAAAGAAATTGCCTGAACAAAAAAAGCTTCGAACTCGTATCTCCATGGCACTTATATTTGTGAAGGTACACAAATAAAAACAAATATTTAAATATATACAAAAACTGCTTATGCTAAAAAGTTATGAGCCCACGGCTCATAGTGGATAACAGTGGTTGGGACAGGTAAAGCGGCAGTTGAAGAACGGAGGACAATCGCTACACGTAGAAGCCATCATAACCAATGCTCCGATTTTACGCTCTTATTATCAAATGAACAATATAAAAGATGTAGGTTCCAGTCATACAAATCTACTAAATAAGTCTAAACATTCAGGCATGGAATACTAACACGGTCGATTTTTTTTAAGTGGGAGGGGAGGCACAATCACCATCCCCCCATCACACCCAAAAAAAAATTCTCATTCTGAAAAATGGACCTCAGTCAGAAATACTTATGATTTATAAAACAAAAGGAAAATGAATAAAAAAATTAATAATATTTTTTCACGGCTTGGGGTAAAAAAAATTTGCCTTTGCATCCGTTGATCCCATTCTAGACCCCAAGGCAATCGGCAGACCACCCCCAAAATCGCCACCACTTTACCGGATGCCAGATGAAAAGTGTACCTGCACAGACTAACAAACCACCCCTGTTGTGTGTAACTGTTGGCAGAGTTGAGGGGAGAGGAAGAAGTCTCTCTTTGGTATCTTTCGTGTCTTTTTTTTTTGGGGGGGGGGGGTTGTGGCTTAGGATGATCAATCCTATATATTGCACTCTTTATTCAAACATAATGCATGTTAGCTTTTAATTTAAATAAAAACGTGCGCGATTCAAAACGAGTTACATTAATGACCAGCCAATTAGCCAATTTCTAATTTTCTTCTACAGCTAAATTACCTTAACAGACGAAAGACAAATCTCGCTATCTTTTATTTTTCTATTGAAAGTGATTGTAGAATGAATTTGGAATTCTGCCTTTATTTAACGTGTAGCACTGCCTTGCAAAACCGTCATCGGGGGTTTTAATTTAATTTTAATTTGTTTTAATTAAAAAAAAAATTATTGATTTCATATCATTCCTTTGTGAGGCCGAGCCATTCTCAACTTGGTGGCATCATTACCAGTTTTTGGCTTTATTTTGTTATTTTGCTTGTTTTTCCGTGAACTGGACGTAAACACAATTTCTTTGGCAACGTTGTTTAGATTTGTGAGGACACACTAGCGTGCGTCTAGATACACGTGTGGTGGAGAGGTGAGTGAGTGTTGGTGTATGTCTCTGAATGTTTGTGTGTGTAGGTATGCGTGTGTGTGTTTGTGTGTGTGTGTGTGTTAGTGGCAGAGTGGGCAACATTGGAGTTATTGTTGTTAGGAGTTAAGTTAATTCCTAAGGTAGAGTAGAGCGTGAGGGGTCAAGCCCGTGTAAGCTCTCGTATAAATAAATCAAATAAATCAAATCAGTATACACGTAGTCATTGTCCAAATTTGGCCGTCCATTTAGAGACGTTACCGACAATACTAACAATGGTTATGACAATACTTTCGTACTTACGCGCCATCCTACGCCGTTCACGTTACAACCCCAGGCTGTAAACCATAAAAGGTATGCAGTTCGTATCGTACTGCAGCCATTCGTCAAATTTTATTGCTGGAAGCCTTTCCGCTATCTCGGTGTCGGTGAATAATCACCCAATGGGAATTAACATGGGGATGAGCGGACTAGAATTAGAAGAAGTAACACATTTGCAACGTTGTTAAGGGTTAAATTTTGAATTGAAAGCCACTTAGCTGACATTCCGCCACAAGTTAATTTTTGTCAGGTGGGTCATTGCTTTCTATTTTATCACAATTTAAGCTTTTGTGCGGCAATATTATTTCCCCCCCTGAAAAGTGCCAAAGTATGTTTCAGGATATAAGACAGTAACGTTATGGCGCCGCGCTGTAATGGTTTACAACCTTGATAATTGAATTGATGTGATGTTTGTTGCCCGACTTGGTGCCGGAAGTGTGTCTAGGTAGTGGTTTGACGTCACCCTCCCGCGTTAAAACTAAAATGTCCGTTTCCCACTTAGGTTGGCGTCCTGTAATATTACAAACAAAGGCGAAAGCCGCTGAAAGAGAGTAGCGGTTAAACCAACTTCCAACAGAAAAACTTACACTGTGAATGAGCGAGCGAAATTCATTGCGTTTGCAAGGAGCATAGAAGACCAACTTGGAATGTCAAAGTATCAAGAATTAGAAACCAAAAAACGAATTTCATTTGCTGTTTAAGGTGCGATTTAACTGAGCCGAAGTCAAAACAGCAAAGGATCACAAACAAACTTTCCTGTAAGGTTTCATACACCGCAGTGTTGCTGTACTGTTTAGCCCTCGTGAAACCTCACTGCTGTATGTTTTTTATAGTTTCTACTTTAGAACACGATAGGTCAGATTGGACCATTGCTAAACTACATCGATGAAAAATCGTAAAAAAACATAGTCTCAGTGTGCTTTCTACAGACCTACAGATTAAGTACTTCCGGGTTCGTGCGACTCTTTGAAAACCTGGAAATGTCGTTGAAAATAAAAAATGAAATCCCAGTCCTGAATTCTTGAATCTACACGAAATCTTAAAAAGTGGTGTATGTATCATCAATAGGAAGAACGGAAAGGAGATGACTTGACTTGAAGAATGCTGAAAGATGTAGCCCCGAAAGTAGGCGAGTTTGTAGGCTATATTGCACACTAGATTATTCTTACAATAACATTTAAAGTTGGGCTATGGTTTTAATTTGATTTATGTGCCTAATGGTTGAATACAGCAGTAAGGTTTCACGTGGATTAAACAGTACACGTACACTGCGGTACATGAAACTTTACAGGAAAGTTTATTTGTGTTGCTGTTTTAACTTCGGATCAGTTAAACCTTATTACCTTAAACATTAAACGAGTTCGTTTTTGTTTTCTAATAAATTCTCTACATTTGTAGTTCTTGGTATAGAATATTTACAAGTAAACGGCAGGATATACTTCAGCAGTCTAAACAATGTTTCACTCTTTGGCTATAGCACTGATGGAAAGTGGACGTGGTCACCTTTAAGAAAAGCCCATACGTATCATTTCGGGGCAGTTTGGATCAAAAATCGATATTAATACGTGATTACGAACAGTTATGCAACTTAAGCCTAATGTGTATAATTGGAATATGATTTTGAGGGTCATGGGTAGATTTTACGCAAAACTCGGATATCAACTTTAATGTCCAGAATTGTGTGCTGAACATTTTCGTTTCACATTATGCTTTCAAAGATTCTTAGTAGTTAAAAAGTTATGGGCAAAAAAACTGAAAAGCGGCGGCCATTTTCCAAAATGGCGGCCAACGCGTCAGATTTTCGGGGACATTACTGTGTTATTCAGCATACCAAACACGAACATTTCTACGAAAAAAAATTACATATCAACTATAGTTTGACTTTTTTTGCTAATTCACCTGGACTATAAAGCGTGTATACCAAATTTGGTTTCAATACATAAAAAAAAAACCGACGGCGATATTAGTACAAACTATTACATAAATTAGAAAACAAAAACGAGCTCGTTTGATGTGTAAGGTAAGGTTTAACTGATCCTAAGTCAAAACAGCAAAGTACCACAAATAAACTTTCTTGTAAGGTTTCACATACCGCAGTGTTCTTGTACTGTTTAGTCCACGTGAAACCTTACTGCTCTATTCACATGTTCCTACAGTTTTTACTTTAAAACACTATAGGTTTTATTGGTTCATTCTACTTGGCTAAACATCATCGCTGAAAAATCGGAAAAACCATACGTTTAGTGTTCTTAGTACAGACCTGCAAATTAAATAATTCATGCTTCATGCGACTCCTTGAAACCTGGAAATGTCGTTGAAAATAAAAATGAAATACCCGTCCTGAAGTCTTGAATATGAAATTTTGAAAAGTGGTGTATGTATCAATAGGATGAACGGAAAGGAGACGAACTGACTAGAATAATGCTGAAAAATTTAGCCCGAAAGTAGACGAGTGTGTAGCCTATAGTACACACTATATTATTCTTACAATAACTTTAATTTATTACAATAACTTTAATTTAATTTACGTGTCTAATGATTCAATACAGCAATAAGGTATCACGTGGACGAAACAGTACAAGAACACTGCTGTATGTGAAACCTTACAGGAAGGTTTATTTGGGTTAATTTGTTCAGTGTTTTGACCTCGGATCAGTTAAACTTTACCTTAAACATCAAACGAGCTCGTTTTTGTTTTCTAATTCTTGATAGTTTGACACACCATGGTGGTTTTCTGTACACGTAGAAAATGCAATAAATTTCACTCGCTTCGCTCGCTCATTCAGTGCAAGTCTTTCTTTTGGAAGTTAGTTTGTCCGCAGCTCTCTATCAGCGGCTTTGTCCGTTATTTTGAAATATAGGACGGCAAGTCAAATGGGCAACACAGGAAAATGACGTGACTATATAAATCAATTCGTAATAAGGATAATGCTTCCTCTCACCTGCGGTAAATTGTTGGCTCACCAGCATTGTTAGCATTTGGAGTGGTTAACGCTCGTTAAACCCTTTGAAACCCTTTGAATCTTCTGTCTACGTCTTACGTCTAGCGTTTCTAATTAGCATTGTTGCATAAAAACAATGTTTAAAACAATAAAAGAGGCCGTTCAGGGCCCTGTAATAGTTAGGGTGGGTGCTTGCCCTCGGGTCGTGGCCCCCAAAAAAATTCTAATTCTCTCTCCCGAACTCCGGAACGGGACGACCAATTGAAATTTCTATTTGTATAAAGGGCACATCTCCGGAAGTAGATCTTTCAAATGAGCTTTCCACGATGAATAGTCTGTAGAGACCATTGTATAAACGTGTCCAAATAAGTCCACCACCACCACGATCGCATAAGCCAACAAGAACACAACTGTGATATGGAGCTTGATTTTGTACGGCATATATGTGATAGCACATATTGTTGTTGAAAATTTGCAAGCTAAGGCTCGAATGTTCAATGGACGGCAGTGGTAGGGGGGGGGGGGGATCCCGCCTCCCCTCCACCCTAAAAAAAGAAAAAAAATGTAAGATTTTTTTGTAAGGCGGGAGAAGGGTAATTAGTTAGGCTTATTTATGCTAAATTTTTTGGGGGATTAAATAACAGTATGCAGTTTCTGTTACCAGCACCCTAGTTTTACTTGGAGGGACGGAAAAAAAATACAACTACAACCACCACAAAAAAACGTTGTTCTACACACATTTTGTGACGAGGCCCTGTGGTAGTCAGAATGATCACAATATTTAGGAATTTTTATTGTTGTTAGAAATAAATGTAACTTATGGCTTTGGTCTTTGATGGAAATGCTATGAATGCAAACCGACTGAGGGCTGGTGGCTGAACTGTAGCAGGAGATTGTTAAAAGTATAAAACATTAACACCTCCAATCTCATTGCACGAATGTGAAAAATAACTAGCACACTATGGCGAGTAAGTACTTCAGAACATTTGTTTGTTTTGAGTTTCGTTTTGCCATTTCAAGGATTTTCATCTTTCTTACCTTTTTTGTTTTTAAGGTTCCTCAGATCGTGAAAAACTCGTTAAAAAGTTAAAACTGAAAATTTGAATTAAAATGCAAAACTACATAGTGGCGTGGCGCGCCGAAAAATTAACGGCGGCGTGCTGAAATTATTTTTCATCAGCAACGGCGTGCGGAATATTGGGAAAATCAGCGGTGATGGCGTGGCGGCGCACGGGTCTACACCGCCAGATCGCGCATAGGCAAGGCCGGCTGAGATAAGAGTTGATCCAGGAAGCAGCTACTATCTCAGCTGGCCTTGCACATAGGACCGCGATCGTTTCCTCTAGCGAGCCTAACGTAAATTCCACATTGCCAATTGTAGCATAATACACTCAAATACAATTTTTTACGTTCTGAGCAGTCCCACTTACGTTTCATAATAAGTATTCACTAGTTTGTTAGTCCAGGTGGTCCAGAGTTGCGTCGATTCGTGGTCCAGAGTTGCGTCGATTTGTCAGATCGACAGCGACAGCCATGTTGATTTCAGAGATCACAAATACATTACGTCAGAGTCGGCGCATGCGCAGTCCAATTTATTTAGGAAAAGCGGTCTTCGGTGACGAGTAGGATTCATACCAAGCTGACCTCGCTTGCTATGAAAAGGTAAATCAAGCTCGCTTGCTATGATTAGGTAATCAAGCTCCAAAAATGAAACTTCGGATTCCAGCTGAAGTCCAGATCTCCAATGTGACAAATCAGAAATTAATAAAAGTTGGTACACGTCTTGGCCAAGTCCAACAAAGCTCTCATACGAAACCTTATTGGGAAATGTTGAAAGACGGCGGAGAATAAGCATCGAAATTTCAGCTTTAACATGGGAGACTGAGGTCAATTTACAGTTGAATAAATTAGACAATTACAATGACGTAGGGGAAATTGTTGCTAATTCAGCATCATCTCAAGGTAATTAGAACATTTTGTGTACCACGGATAAGGTTTTAAAAAAACTCAAAAATATGTCACCTTGTGTGTATACATTGAATGTGTTTTCTTGTTTGTTTGTTTTTTTTTTTTATCTTTCCGTGGCTAAGAAGATGATGAAAAGGTAATAACTACCAGAGTAAAATATATCATATCAAAAACCAAAACTGGTAAAAGGGGCCGCTAAGTTCCGAATGGTTCGACCCTTCGAAGGAGTGATATCAACACACCAAAACATTTGCCAAGTAATCGCACCGCTTAATAGTTCGAATGTTAAATGAAAACTATAACTAGGAAACAGGCTTTGGGCCTATTGTAGGCGGAGCGAAGAAAAATTTATTTTTAATTTGTATTTCCTCTCATTATAATGGCTGTGCAATGTTTGCTAATGGTCCTTAAAAAACTCGGGGCAATACTCATTCGGCTACAGTTGAGCTGAAGCTTTTTGCTGGTGTTTTTTACATTTTAGCTAGGCTACGTTTCATATTAATTTTAAGATACTTTCGTTTGCACCCATATTTAGTATCCGTTTCGTTATTTGCAGCCTCTTTGCGCCGTCGCCGCCGTTGTAAAATACAACGTTAGCCGCCGTGGTTAAGCTGGCAAAGAACGTGCCGCCGTGGTTAAGCTGGCAAAGAACGTGCCACCGTCAATAATGCTTACATTGTTTATATTTATTGCAGAGTATCTTTCCCAGATTTAGAATATTAACAATAAAGCATTTAATTACAAGCTACACAATCACCAGTAACGATAGTACTTCACAACAATCAAAAGATTCGAAACATCCGCGGCTCTCTACGCTGCCTTCTACGACAATGTTGAAGCGCACACCTCTGGCACGTACTGCAACGCCAAATGCTAATTTTTTTTTTTAATTGGAATTATTACAATTGTTGATCAGCCGGTGTTAGCTTGGCTGTGAACATAGAATTTAAATAATTCTAAATCCTAATTTTAAGCCAAATTGTTAGTCCCGTTTTAGTATCCTAAGCGACAACAGTAGAGAAATTAGGCCTATTGGGTTCGATGTTAGGCCTATTTATTCTGGCAACATGGGATGGAGAGTGTAGTTTCCATAGCAATCTAGAAATCTTGAAATTACAATACGAAGCCAAATTATTGTTCTGTGTTGTGATATAAATACGTTGTCTGCTGTGTCTGACGTATTATATGAACGGTTTCCTCCTGCAGCGGCGATTTGATGTTTCAAATTTGAGATTCCCGTTGATAGCGTCAACGCCACTTTGGTTGCCATGTTGGCTGAATTCCTGCAAGCATTCTTTTTTTACATAAAACGAATGTGAGTCGTTAACGAATCCTTCTGGTTTGTTTCCCATTTGCTTGTCTTCCTCTAGTGGTTAAAGTGTTATGATCAAATGTTATTATTTCGTTGAGATATGTCAAAAAAGATTGTTAGCTGTAAGGAAGCTACGATGATTTATTTTGGCTTTTTGTTAAAGTTCACTTGATTACCAACAGCACAGCGTATGCTTCGTCGGAATTCCTTAACTATTCACGATTCCAAATTTACAATGGTGAGTGTTAGAAATAAATTCGAAAATTTGTTATTTCTCCCGTAATAATTGTTCGATTTACGTCAAATTTTGTCTCAGCAATACTGTTTGGGGTATCGAGCGTTGTACCAAATTTCATTCCAATCCGATCTTTCGTTTGGGCTCCACCCAGACTAAAAATGTGCAACCAACAGACCAACGGACCAACCAACCAACATTTTGCAATTTGGTGTCCGTTATAGGCTACGCTTCGCTCGCTTCGCTCGCTCGCTCCGCCAACAATGCTACTTTCGGTAGCAATGTTCAAGTTTTCATTTAACGTCCAAAGTATTATTCGGTGCGATTAAGTTGGCGAATGTTTTGGTTTGCTGATATCACTCCTTTGAAGGGCCGAACCACTCTCAACTTGGTGGCCTCTTCACCAGTTTTTGGCTGTTTATGTTGCTTTGTTTTTAGAGTTGGTTTATTTTTCGTGAATTGGACATGAATACAATTTTTTTGGCAACGTTGCTTAGATTTATCGTGCTTCACTAGTGTGTTTCTAGGCACGCACGTCAGTATAGACGTTCTCATTGTCCGAACTTTGGCTGTCCAATGAGAGACGATGCCGACAATACTAACAATGGTTATATCAATATTTTCGTACTTACGCGCCATCCCACGCCATCCTCGTTACACCCCTAGGCTCCAAACCATAAAAGGTACGCAGTTCGCATCGTACTGCAGCCATTTGTCAAATTTCATAGCTGGAAGCCTTCCCGTTATCTCGGTATCGATGAATAATCACCCTATGGAAATTAACATGGGGATGAGCGGACTAGAATTAGCTAGTAGCTAGCTAGTTACACATTTTCAACGTTATTGAGGGTCAGATTTTGCATTGAAAGCAGCTTAGCCGGCATTCCTACACGAGTTAATTTTTGTCAGGTGGGTCATTGCTCTTGATTTAAACACAATTTAAGCTTTTGTACCGCATTATTATTTTTCCCCAAGTACCTGAAATGTGCCCAACTATGCTTCAAGATATAAGACACTGACGCTATGGCTTCGCGCTACAATGGTTTACAACCTTGACAATTGAATTGATGTGATGTTTGTTGTGATGATTGTTGCTTAACTTTCCGCGACACATTGTTTGCACTAGGGTGCTCCAAAAAAAACCTTTTTTCGAAAAACCTTTCTCCCTGGTCATTTTCCCATTTCACTTGTCAATATGAGGTGCCACAAAAAATGTCAGGTCATTTGAGGTATTCTAAGTCTTGCCGCCAGATTTTGAGTGTTAATGTCGGTAAAGTCCATATACAACATAGTACACGCATATAATATAGTATATATATGAAAGTATATGAGCTATATTTAAAGCGGTGATAAAATTCATTGATTTAAGCCATTTATTTTTTTCCAGTCTAGTGTCTGTCTGCTAAATAGTATCACCTATCCACCACTTCACCAACAAGGCAAAAACAGCAGAAACCCGTGCCCTACGTCATCAAACTTAAGTGTGGCTACTTGGGAACGAGGTTGAAGAACTCCCTACTTTTCGAATACCAACCCAATGAGATGTACTAAGGTATTTTTTCTACCTGAAAGATGACCCAATAAAATATGAAGAATTTCGTAACTTTAATGGTGCAGTATCAGTCTTGCAACGCTGGGAGAAGGCTGTGATTGAAATGCGGCGCAAGGATAAGGTGAAAGCAAAACTCCTAGATCTCTATGGTCCCTGACAGCTTGTCCCAAAAGCAAAGGGAAAGAGTCAAATGAGCAGAAGGAACAATCATTCATTGAAGATGTGACTAAATATTTCTTTATTGCACTTCAAAATGCTCAGTGGAAGATTGAGTCTGACAGGTTTCGTCAACAGAACCACATGAATGAAGATGTGAGATTTCTTCAAGCTTTGAAGGAAGGAACAAAAGTCTTAATGGGCACAGAAGATTAAATTTATAGCAACAAAATAGTGAAGAGGTTGCATCGGGACAGTTCGAAATTACAGAGAAAAAATGTAGAAGAAACACGGAAAACCTGTCGGTCTCAATCTTCCACTGAGCATTTTGAAGTGCAATAAAGAAATATTTAGTCATATCTTCAATGAATGATTGTTCCTTCTCCTCATTTGACTCTTTCCCTTTGCTTTTTTGAACAAGACGGCAGGGACCAGAGAGATCTAGGAGTTTTGCTTTCACCTTATCCTTGCGGCGAGTTTCAATCCCAGCCTTCTCCCATTGTTTTTGCACATCCACAAGAACTTTCTCTGCTACTGCACCATTCAAGTTACGAAATTCTTCATGTTTCATTGGGTCATCTTTCAGGTAAAAAAATATCTCAGCGCATCTCCTTGGGTTGGTATTCGAAAAGTATAGGGAGTTCTTCAATCATGTTCCTATAGCCACACTTCAGTTTCATGACGTAATGGGATTTCTGCTATTTTTGCCATCATTTGCCAGTGATGTGGTGAACTGGTGTTACTATTTAGTAGTCAAAAACTAGACTCTGAAAAAAAAAGGAAAAGGCTTAAATCAATAACTTATCATAGCTTTAAAAAAGCTCATATACCTTCACATATATGTTATATTATGTACGTGGACTACGTTGTATATGGAGTTTACCTGTATTAACACTCAAAACCTGGCGGCAAGGATTAGAATGCTTCAATTAACCTGCAATTTTTTGTGGCAACTCACATTGACAAGTGAAATGGGAAAATAGCCAGGGAGAAAGGTTTTTTGGAAAAAAGTTTTTTTGGAGCACCCTAGTGTGCACACAATACATAGGTTATTGATAAATTATTGACAAATAGGCCCATTAAATGTATATAATAGGCCCATAAACAGTTCAACTTGGAAAGACAACAATACTTCAGTATTAACGACTGCTGTCATCCTACTTTTGCCGTTTTCATTCTTTTTAAGTGGTACTCTAAAAGCACTGTAATGTACTGTACTGTGTTAACGGACTGTAGAGCGGTTTAGTAGTAAGTTAGTACGTAAGTTAGAGGAGAGTGTATGGCGTTAGGGCCGGTTAGCCTCTCAGTAATAAATTCAAACTTTCAAATTCTAAAAGTCTTATTGTACCAGCGTTCTTATTGCGAATGTGTAATAGGGTTGTGATAACTAACTTATCACCATACTTTTGAAAGAATCATTGTTTAAAAGTGTGTTGACAAGTATCACCAACTTTTAAATATTAGTTATCATCACACTTTTAAGCAATATACAGGGTGTTCCAAAAGTTCCAGATAGGCTGAATAATTTTTGAACGGATGAGAATTGAAACTTGCGCCTTTGGGGACATCGGTTGGGTTGAGGGTTCTATCTTTTGGCATAAGAGACATCATAGTAACCCCCCCCCCCCCCATGGGGGCTCCAGGGAGCGTAACTCAGTAATTTCAAATGGGAAGGGGGGGGGTCGAGTAGCACGTCATATTAAAGCCCTCAACGAGCTGAGAAAAATGGCGCAAAGAAAACGTCGCTACGTTGCTCCAATCAAAAATGCAGCCCCATCAAAGTTCGAAATAGCACTTTGCATTGGAAGCATTTACGCCACTAGAAAACGATTCAGAGATGTTCTCAACGTGACGGAATGTTCCAGATGGATAAACTGAAAGACACACGTAAAAGAAATGTGGCAATATTTCGGTCCCGCATTTTTTTGGGGGGGGGGGGACGAAACGGGGCAGGGCAAATAAAATCTTGGTTGGGGCTAAACTCAAAAGTTTCAAACGGGAGGGGGGAATCGAGCTGCACCTCTTAGTAAAAATCTTAACAGGCACTAATAAAAACAACGAAAAGAAATCGTCGCTACGTTGCTGCCTTCCAAAATGGTGACAATGCAAAGTTTGAAACGGGTGGATAAAGTGATAAGTGAATTTGTGACACATCGATAAAAGGCATCTCAAGAGAAAAATGTGTACTTCAGGAAAGCAACATGATGAAACTTGAAGGTAGTTTTCAAAAGTAGGCCATTGATTTACTGAAGTGACAGATCACTGCCAAGTCAGCACAACACAATAAAGCTTGATATTTTCGTGGACCCCCTACACTTTCGTACATCAATTTGCTCGTATATTTTATCGTACCTCCTGTACCAAAGTAAGGGGCTTCAACCTTGTTTTATTGTACATGTATCTTTCGGTTTATCCTCCTGGAACAGACTTGAAGGAATTTGTGTCACCTTCGTACTTTAAAGGGGCGCCATTTTTTATTGGAGCAAGATAGCGACGTTTTCTTTGCACCATTTTTCGCAGCTCGTTAAGAGCTTTAATATGACGTGCCACTC
>JAHWFP010075018.1:2199-13574 GCA_023313725.1 Lithobius niger
CGTGTTTCTAGCGCACAGACAGAATAAACCGTGTTTCTAGCGCACAGGCAGAATAAACTGTGTTTCTAGCGCACAGGCAGAATAAATGTTCCTAGCCCAAACGGAGTTTCACGACTGCCAGCGTCATACGGTTTAGAATTACAGAAATCTTCTATGTATATAGTAGCGTACGAAGCTACTATACTACACATCGAGATTTAAATATTGCGAATCTATATATATATACATATACGCGAAGCGCGCCTTTTCAGTCGGTTTTTCATACTTATCTGCTTAGGGTAAAAAAAAAATATCTTGTTTAACAGAATATCAACAATGTTTTTATTTTACATCAAAATACCTTTAACAATCGCGTATTAAAAAAAAAACCTTCACAAGTTAAAATACAAATTTAGTACTCTAAAAGTTAAGTATTATGTATTGTGTAAACACGGTTTATCTTGAGTCCTGCAGTATTTTATGAGCGGCTACGTTTTCCTGGAGGGGGCGGCATTGATCGACGGCCGCCATTGTTTTTGTAACCATCTTGGATATCAACAAGGCACTCTGCTACCAAAAACATACAATTGATTATCTGTGTCGTTCAGGGGCGAACTCAAGATAGGCCGCGGACACTATAATGTAGTATAGGTGTATTCTTTACACATTCTTAAACCACACGGGAAGCAACGAACAGGTTTCAGCTGATTATTACTAGTACTTAATAATGACAGAAACGAAGTATAGACAAAAACCGACAAAAAATGGATAAAAACCATATCACGCGGTGGAGTTATTGGCGGTTCTGTGAGCTTGATGCATGGTTCATTATGGTTGCGTGAGCGCGGACATACGAAATTTGCTTGTGCGCTCGTACCACGGAACCAAACCAAGAGTTGGGCGAGTTCAAAATTAGTTTGCAGACGAAATAAAGGAAAAAGGTAAACGAACCAAACAGCGATAATCATACACTCGAAATAACGTAGTACAGTACATACCTTTATGCACTTGCGTTTCGTAGGAGTGGCACGACCAAGATTCGAACTGGCAACCCAATTCGTCCCCAGGTCACTGACATAGCGCCTTTATCACTACGGCCACTCCTTCATTGGCACAAAGATTACTCTCTGAACCAGTTATTGAGGTCACAGCAGTGGCCAGGGCTCCATTAGACCGAGAATACTTGCGGCCATTGGCAACGGATTCCCACGAAACGTACGTACATAAAAGTAGCTTTCTGAACTATACCCCTCATTTCTAGTTTATAATTTTAGCTGTTTGGCTTGTTTTCCGCTTTTCTTTATATAATTTAAAGCGATTTGGGTATTTTTATTTAGGCTAAATAAGGTTAGGGCTCGTTTACGCAACGAGACCTTCTCGCTCGCCGAAAGCTATTTGCTAGGCAACCGTTATTTATATACGATTAATTTCCCGTTTCTATTAAATGATTGCGGTAATAGACAACAAATTAAATGTATTATAAATAACAACACGGACAAAGAACAAAGTGCAACAGTCATTTTAAACATTGCTACAACATTGTTGCCATTTCACGCTATTTCCAAAATGTGCTATTCTCGCTGAAAAATACAGCTTGTAGCAGTGATCAAACGACGGTAGAATAAATAGCTACTCGCAGCGAGAATTCAAAATCCAACATGGCGTCTATTTCGGAGTAACCAATTCGAAGACAAACCTTCGAATGCCGGTATTCAGGAATCTGTCGGTCGTCGTGTACTGCAGTAAAAATTGGTTTCTAATTGTCATAAATCGACGCTGTCATGTTGAAAGCATCGTACGTCGTGTCGCGAGGCACGAGGAGAAAATTTGCGTCCGCGTTGTTGCCATGGTTACTACGTATAGACAACTTGAAAGCCGCATTCTCCGACAAAGGCGAGAAGTAGCCAGCAGATTTAGTATTGACCAAGTAACAGCTAGTAAGCGAGAAAATTGTCCTTGCGTGAACGCGCCCTTATTGTTGAGATGTCTTTTGATGGATAAAATCCACAAGTCATAAAATGTACAAAGAATTTAATCTCTGTATCTAAATCTGGATGATATTACGAATTACAGGTGTAAAACATTTGTGAAGGTCGCACACCATAAGCATGCTTTCCCACGCTCACGAACGCGATGAATTTTAACCAACTTGAGAAAAATATTGATGCACAGATTATAAAAGTTGTGGTGATTTTCACAGCAGGATTAATGGACAGCCACATGAATCGACTACATAAGTCGACGAAGAATTAGCTTGGGAAACGACTTGGAGAAACTTGGGAGTGGAGGGAGAAACCTAAGTGTTGGAGGACAATTTGATTTATGGAGTGAGCCATAACCAGAAGTTGGTGTTCATATTTGATGGTGATTTAATTAGGATCCATGACTAACACGGGTCTTGATGACGCAAGGCTTTCATGAGATTTAGAAGATTAGGCTCAGGTTAGAATTGGAAGCAGACAATGGCCAAAACTGCCTTAAGTCGAAATGGAAAGGGGAGGGCTGAGTTTAAGGAGCTGTAGGCCACATTTTGTAAGTCTTGGAAAACGATAGTTTGAATTGATACAAGGACAATTGGGGGTTAGGACTAAATTAGTTTATAACTACTAAACGGCTGAAATTGTCCTTCGGATCGGAGGAGAGGTTGCTGGTTGGGATTGTGGGAGGACAATGAGCTGAAAATTGAGGAGCAAGCCGGAAATAAAAAAGCCTAAAGCACTTTCAGATTTGAAACTTTAAATTTTGCTGTATTACATTGTCGACATTTCGCGTGCACTTAAAAATTGAGATGTACGCTAAATTTTTGGCTTGACTGTTGCAGAGTCCATTGTTGGTTGAAGTCTTTAGTGACGTCATCGGGATTGTAGGAGCAATTTCGAAAGTGGGCAATGTCAAAACGATGTCATTACAAAATTTTCAAAAATGACTCAAAAATTGAAAAATTTCCAAGTTTCCCAATTTTTTCCATTATTTATTTTTCCAATTACTATCTCTGACGTTTTTTCATTAAGCCAGTATTCTTTCCACCAGTTTCCTATTTATTATTAGACTTTTTTTTCCCTTTTTGTGTGTGTTTTAACGCAAATATTACGAATTCTGTTTCAATTTCTTCGTATACGTTGCATTGGAAATAGAGAACTTATCCAAACAATCACACTTTATGCTTTCAAGTTTTTTATAGGGTAAAACGGAACGGAAAGCCAATGGGCTCTAAATTGGTTAAATAAGACAGTTTTCGGTCAGTTTTTAAAGAATATTTGTATCGTCTCTTATAATACATTCAGTTTTCTGTTCTTTAATATTATTCTAACTTTCAAATTGCTCTATCACCCTAAAAAACCCTACTGTATAATGGTCTGCTAATTTTTCTTTTATAAAAAAAACCTTTGCATTTTTTTTACTTTCGATTTTATAAATTCATGATCTATATATCTTCTTTGTTATTTTCTTCCCCCTAATTTCTTCCCTGGTTTTAGAATTTATTTTCATTGCATAACCAAACCTTGCCAAGATGTTTTCGTATTCATCCTTCATAGCATAGTCCTTTTTCTTATCGTTGTTTTACAGTACACTCCTTCTAGAATGTCGATGTTTATGTCACCCTTCAGTAAACCCCTTAGTAATAAAGTTAATGATATTTTTTTCTAGTGTTGTTCCAAATTTACGTAAATCGTTTCAGTTTAAGAAAAACATGATAGTTAATTCCAAAAGGAAAACATGATTCACTAGCGTAATTATACCCTGGCAATTTTCAAGAGCGCACCTAACGCGGTTTCTATTATCATTAAAGATATTAAACCTTAAAACTCCTAGTCGACCGATGACTGGGAGTGATGGGAACATCATGACAGATCTAATTGTCTCACTTGATAATTTATCAATTTTTATCTCTATGCTAATTAACTCGATTATTGACGCTGAAATTTGGCAACATGATCTAAAATATATAAAAACCAACACCAATTCAGAAGAAAAAGAAAACAGCTTTAAATAATTGCAGACCAATTTCATTATTATCTAATATTAACAAAATTATTGAAAAATTAATTTATCTTAAGATCTTAAGCTTTCTGCATAAAAAATAAAGTGCCTACGAACAAACAATGCCGATTCAGATAGAATAAAGGTACTGGGGATGCAAATCAATTCCTAATCATTAGATAATAGTGATTACGCTAACGCCTTCCTTGTGGATTCTGAAAAAGGACTCCAACACCATCGACCATCAAAACTTACTGAAAAAAAATGAACACTATGGCCTATATAGGGAATTGCAGTAACATTATAATAAGTTGCTGAAGTAATAGAAAAGCGTGAACGAGCATTAACAATGATTGCAGTTATTTAAATGATTTTGTTTGTGGTGTCCCTCAAGGACCTGTATTTGAACCACTACTTTTTTTTTTTTTACCATATTTACCAATGAAGTTGCTAACTGTTTTGAAAACTCTTAAATTACTTTCTTTGCTGATGATATAATTCCAGTCTTGGTAAATATATGTAGAAACACTATGGAAGGAAATGTATAAAATGACTTTGATAAATTGAACGATTGATTCCCATGAGGTGTTGATGTTAGCAAACTTTTTGTAATTAATTTGAGCTCACCTCATAAAAAATCTCTAAGTAGGTGATAATTTCTTCGTAATGGAGACTGCAAAAATTCTGACTGTAATAAATCTTTGCATTAAAAATACATGTAAAGATGAATACCCTAGAACTACTATTAGCTATTTTTGGAAGTTTGATGCCGACGTTAATTCATAAAGTAAACAATTAGGACAAATGACCCTATTCTTTTACAAAATCAAGTCTTTCTTGAATGTGAAGTACAAATGAATTACCTATGATGCTCAGGTTACTAGTCACTTATCGCACAGTATTGAAATATATGATTTTGCCCCACCTTACCAAATTATTTAGCTGCTATTTAACATTAACATCCTGATCTACATTACGTAATTAGTATATTTCATCCAAAATGCCATTTTTTTCCTCTTTGATGGTACAAAAATGGTAAATACCTGGTAGGCTACAACATCGCAGCATCTGCTAATGACGATACAGCAAATATATGACGACGTCCACTTCAATATTTGTGTGTATCCTTCAATAGGTACAGTTTCAAAAAGACTATGTTAGTAATGAAAGTGTGGGCACCACCTAGAGATTTCTGATGGCTGTACGGCTTAGGACTCACTGTAGCCACACAATCCGTTATCTATCACCCTTCACAGCCCCTTAGTTGATCTGTACACTAAAGTCATGACAACCGGTATGACTTTAAGAGTAACGTAAATGTCACACCATTGTTTTTGACATAACGTTAAAAATAGCCTACGTTTCGCAAAAGTAAATGTTATCTGCTGACGACGATATGGCAAAGCCGTGAAAGATCAGACTTTTGGGTCTCATGTGATAACACATTTTCAAACCTCGTCTTCTTGACACTGTTTGTCTCGGGAAAAGGAAAGGGGAAGACAGAATATTTAAGGGCTAACTGTAGCCACACGGCAGTTAAATATCACCCTTCGCAGCCCGCAAGTTGCTCTGTACATAAAGTCGTGACGTCTGGCATAACTTTACGCATAAAATGAATGTTGTGCTTGTGTGTTTATGTTAAAATTTCATTTTCCCATGGGCGCTCGCGCACAGAGTGTACACAGTATGTCTCAGAAATCTTGAACCAGGTAGGCCTATATGTTATAGGCCTATACAGTGTAGTTTCAAAATTAAACGGCATCTGCTAATGACGATACACCAGAGCCGTGAAGGGCCACACTTTCGGGTCTCTGATTATGAGTAACACAATTTCAAACCCCATCGTTTGACGTTGTTTGTCTCGGGGAAGGGAGAATACCTAAGGGCTCGCTGTAGCCACACAGTCAGTTACCAGCCCCCTAAGTTGCTCTCTACATAAAGTCACGACGTCTAGTACACTTTTACACATAAAGTAAATGTTACACTTGTGTATTTACGTTAAAAATACACACTTTTGCTTCTGCTTCAGTAATGCAGTTTCAAACCTATAGTCTTCTTGATGCTGTGTGTCTCTGAGAAGTTGGAAGACATAATAACTGAGGAATCGTTGCAGCCATACAGTTAGTTAAACTGTCACCCTTCGCACCCTAAAGTCACGATTTCTGGTATAATTTTACACATAAAGTAAATGTTACACTTGTGTATTTACGTTAAAAGTACACACTTCTTGGGTCTGCTTCAGTAATACAGTTTCAAATCTATAGTCTTATTGACGCTGTTTGTCTCTGGCAAGTGGGAAGACATAATACCTAGGGGATCACTGTAGCCCTACAGTTAGTTAAACTGTCACCCTTCGCACCTATAAGTTATACTCTGTACGTAAAGTCATGGTCTAACATTACCCATAAAATAATTGTATACACTTGTGTATTTGCGTTTAAATATACACTCTTTGGTCTGCCTCAGTAATGCAGTTTCAAACCTAACCTTATTATTTATCTCGAGGAAGGGGCAGAAGATAGGGCACACTGTAGCCACCCAACCTTCGCAGCCATTAAGTGAAGGTGTAAATAACTAAATGGGCCAACCCAGTATTGACACATTATGTAAATTTTACACCCAAGTTAAACTTCCACACTTTTTTAGTCTGTGCCAAGCTTAAAAACGATTAACAGCGGTAACTAAAAATACGAAGTATACTAAAACTTTGTGACGCCGTTAAACCAAAGACGAAAATGCGACGGAGAGGTTCGAGAGAGACAATTTCCAGTTGCACTAAAACACTCTTCCGTGTGTTTTCAACCCAGTTAACACCTAAGGTAAGTGTCCCCGCGAGTGGCGTTGGCAAGTAATTAAACAAATGGCTTCCTTCCTGCCTGCACGTGCGCTATATAAATAATAGGTTGGCCCCTCTTTTTCGTTCCTTGGGGGCTTTCCGCAAAATGAATCTTTTTTTTTTTTTAATTTTTAACGACCTTTATCACGTGATCAATGTGGCATTGCCACTTCAACACTTTCGCAATTTAAGGAAATTTCTACGGCCTCGCGTTATTAAACGTCATAAACATAAATCTGCGACCTGAAGGCGGGGGAAAAAAAGAAAACGGGGGCGAATTTCTCTACGATTTGCGACGCCGGCAACAGAGAGACTGTGGCCCCAAATCGCTCGTGCGTGCCCGAGCGCATGCGTCATAAATACCTGCACGTTTTATTCGAGAAGTTTTCTTCAGGCCCGTACACCTTGTCGTTATAACTCTTTTCATTTTAGGAAGGGACCTTAATAAGAGGAATTGCAACCAGTCCGCAAGGGGGCAAAGTTGCACGTTCAAAATTTATGAAATCCTTATATTCTTGTCATTTGAGTTCCCCTTCCCCAGCCCGCCCTAAATAAGGGGCTTGCAATGCATCTTATGCAACTTCACTTTTTTAATTAAGTAAAATAAAAAAAAAAACAATCTTAAGCCTTTTTTACAAGTGATTGTGATGTTCATTGCATTGGGAAAAAAAACCTAAATTTCTCACCCAGTTCTCTAACAGCAATAACCACACACACAAAAAAAAACCCAAAAAAACCTATATTACAACAATAACCGCAAAAACCTAAGCCCTACAATAAAAACCTAACCAAAAACCCAATAACTAAAAAACCTAAACAAAAACATAAAAAACCTTAAATTACAACAATAACCTTAAAAATATAAATTTCCTCACCCGTTTTGAAACTCTCAAAAAGGGTGCAAAGCGTTTAACGAGCGTTAACCACTCCTGGTCATCTGCCCGAAGCCCTAAGGACCTAAATCTGCAACTGCCAGATTCCCAGGCGGTCGCCCACCCAAGTATCAATCCAGCCCAATGCTGCTTAACTTCGGGGATCTGACAAGAACCGGTGTTTCCAGCACTGCAAGGCCGAAACGCTCATAGAGTCAAAGGGTCAAAGGGTTTTAGCGAGCGTTAACCGCACCTGGTCATCCGGCCGCACCCGGCCGAAACTCTCAGACGGAATCGCAACCATGAGCAAGGGCTGGGATTAACGGAGAGTGCTGGGATCCACGACGAAGTGGTGGGATTCCAGCACTCGAAAATTGGAAGAAAACAAACAAATGTAATAGATTTACTGAAACAAAAAGAATAAATAATAAACACGAAACGTAAAAAAAACCAAAAAAAAACCGCTGCTTTGCAAAAAGGAAAGAAGCAAACGAATATAATCAATTAATAATACGAAACAATTTTCAAAAACAACAACACTTCAAACGTCCAAAAAAATCGTTCAAAATTCCATGTTAATTACAACATTGCAACCGCTTTTAAAATTGAATGTTGTTCACAAACTTTCTTCTGGCTAAACACAACATCGTATTTCACTCGCGCTCACTTGCACTCAGCATTGCCATGTCGGACTGATAGCTTCAAAAAGAGTGAGAAGAAGGATATCGCCCGCTTTCTTCATGCTGAAATCCAACAATGGCTCGGGCGCTGCGTGCCCTCGACATTGTTATATCCCAGCACAGGGAAAGCGAGCGATACCCCAACTTAACTATACTTGTACTCTCTTTCATTGCTGTAACCGTCCATCAATTTTGGTGAGATGCACAGTTGCAACAATGAAATCGATTGTTGGAAACAGTGCTGTCTTACTACCATTTGTACAACTCTTCCATTGTTGTAGCCGTGCCTTAATTTCGTGAAGATGCAAGGTTGCAACAATGAAATCATTGTTGGACTAGAGTGTCGTGCCAGTCTTACTACCATGAAGACTACACTGTGCCACGGAACCCAAAGAAAAAACAAAGATTATTAACACTACCTGAGGCTGCTGGCAAATCAGCAGCGTACGAAACACATTCACCTTCCACATTTAATGGAATTTGAGACAGCAACACATCTGTATCTGAATCATCAAACAAATCGTCGCCTATGTTGGCCACCGCCAATGTATAGCCACAATGGAGTCGGCTTTCAGGAATTTAAGACTGAACGCGACTCGCAACAATGGCCTCGTTGTACAAGTGTGTTAGACATCGTTGTTCGGCAACAATGTGGTAAGAAAGCCGAGGTCGATCGAGTGCCGAACGGGCGTTGTCTAACTGATACGAAGACCGCTCGCCAAAGAAGAGAAAAACCACTGGAATTGAGGGAGCGTTTACGCAGCGACTCGCCTTTGCATTCTCGCAGCTAGAACTCAATCGCGATGGCAGAACTCAATCGCAGCTAGAACTCAAACGCCAAATGGATTAGCTAAATCCGACATCGTTTGAGTAAATACTTGCAGTCTTATAATCTGTGCCAATAATATAAAGAATTTCTCATAACGAAACAATTTTCCCAAACGCTTCTAAACTTACGTTATTTGCTATTTTCGTTGCGAGGCGGCAGACATAAAACGGCCGCAATGTTGGAATGTGAGGTGATTTCTAGCTTCTAGCTGCGAGAATGCAAAAGCGAGTGGTTGCATAAACACGCCCTGATACGGTGACTTGACGAATAAAAAGATCGTGGACCTGTGGAACAGAAAAACACAGGAACATTTGACACATATTTAAATTAAACATCATCAATTTTTATCCGTGTACATTTTAGCAAGAAAAGTCAAATTTCAATCATAACCCTTTTTTACGGCACACTTCTTCCAGCGGCCCTGATGGCATTTCCCCTCTCTTTCTTAAATCTTGTGCAAATTCTCTTGCTACCCCCTTCTTCTTGATTTTTCAAAGTTCCTTTTCCTCCTGCACCTTCCCTACCCGTTGGAAAGATGCAAATATCACTCCTGTACACAAGGGTGGTTCCCTCCATGATGTAAATAATTATCGCCCGATTAGTTTGCTCTGTGTCGCGTCTAAAATTCTTGAAAGGTTTTTCCATAAATCTGTCATGTGCATTTGTCAACGTCTCAATATTGTTTTTGAGTTCCAACACGGTTTCCTCCCGGGCCGCTCCTGCCAATCCAACCTTCTTGAAACTTACAACCACCTTACCACCTTATTGGACAAAGGGGTGCAATGTGATCTTGTTTTCTTCGACTTTCGGAAAGCCTTTGATTCCGTCTCCCATTTCATCCTCCTTCACAAACTGTCCTCTTTGAATTTTCCTAAAACACATATTGCTTGGATCAGTTCTTATCTTTCTCATAGACGACAACGTGTTAGTCTCAGAGGTTCCACTAGTCCCCTAGTTCCACTAGTTCCACTGGGTCCCCGTTACCTTGGGGGTCCCCCAGGGGTCTGTTCTGGGCCCCCTTCTTTTCAACCTTTTCCTGTACGACCTCCATTCCGTCATCCGATCCTTTAGCAGAAGCTATGCGGACGACCTGAAAATTCTCTCTCCCCCTTTTCTTCACCAAGATATCCAGCAAGACATAGACGCCATTGCCACCTGGTCGACCAAAAACTGTCTTGCCCTTCATCCTCTCAAATGCGTGGTGCTGCATTTTGGCCATAACAACCCTCACTGCAGCTATCACCTTGGTAAAACTACCCTTTCTACTAACACGTCCCATAGGGACTTGGGCATGTTGGTTGATTCTTCCCTGAAATTTCATGCCAATACTGATTACATCATCGGCAAAGTCTTCAAAAAAGCCCACTACATTCTTAAAACTTTCTCTGCTGGCTCACCTAAGCTGTTTGCTCTCCTGTACAAAACCTTCCTTCGCCCTACGCTCGAATTCTGCTCTCAGGTTGGCCGCCCCTGTTATGCTTCTTTCTTCGCCCGCCTTGAGACTTGTCAACGCCGCCTCACTAAATGGTGCCTTCCCCTCAAAAATTTGTCTTATGATGAACGACTTCGCAAACTAAACTTTACCTCGGTCAAAACCAGGTTCCTCCGGGGTGACCTTATCCTCACTTACCAAATATTAAACCACCTTATTGACGTCCAGGCAGCCGACTTTTTTTGTCTCTCTCACACTTTGACCGGGGGGCATTCCCTCAAACTCTGTGGAAGTGTCTCCTCTGGTAATTTTTTTTTTTTTTTTTTGATAAAAATATAGCCTATAAAAGTGCACATGTAAAACAATAAAATACGACGTTTCGGGGATAATTTGCACCCCGTTATCAAGTGTGGATATCCGCTCAAAGGCTTCGTACACAAATAAAAGAACACAAAATCATGTTATGGCAGACACATCTTAAAAATTAAAAATTTTAAAAAGTTTAAAAACCAAGAACCTATGTATTGCTGGCCGAAACAGCAAATACAGTAGGGAGACCAGCAAGACGACCTCTTCCCTGCGAGTGCAGGTAAGAAGTGAAATGTTATGTTCGGCACCGGTTTTTCTCAGAACGCGTGGTCGAGGCTTGGAATGCCCTTCCTGTGTCGGTTGTTCTTTCCACTTCGCTTGATGCTTTCAAAAGTCGGCTGGACCGTTTTCTTGCTTAGGCTTTTCCTGGTGGTTGGTCCTTGGTTTGGGTGTGTGT
>JAHWFP010075019.1:0-29631 GCA_023313725.1 Lithobius niger
TCTTGTATTTTGGGTCAGACGGTAATAAATATTAAAAACACGTAGGTTTTAAGTTTTAATTCATTGTGAAGCTAAAAAAAAGTTGAGGAAGGAAGTGTGTTCTACTGTGAATGTTGTAACAATTTATTTGTTATACAGTACAAATTTCAGATCTTTTCATTTTTGGTGGTTGTGAAAACAACCGTTTGTTTAGCTCTGAAAAGAGCTGTTTGTTCACAGCCAAGCTAGGGGGTTGCAGAAAGTGGGAAAAAATCCAGTTCGGAAAAGAAGCATGCCATCTTTAACAAGATCATCCTGGCTGCCGGTGTGTAGCAAAATGAGTCTTCGGCCCTTTCCGATCGGAATAAGGCGACCATCCAAGACGACATTTGCGCTGTCAGCAATGAGGCCGGTGCACCTTTTCTTTAGCTGCCATTGGCGTTCGCGCCCGTGATGCTGCTCACCCAAAGTTTCAACCAAACTCCAAAACCAAAACCAATCCAAACCAAGATTTCTTTAAATCCAATCTTCGTTTTGAACTTGGCCAAAACATTATCAAGATTTGGATAATTACCTTCTCGGTGGATTTCAGTTATTGCTGCTCGAGCGGCTGACAGTTGAAAGTCGTCCAAGCTTGTTACCGTTGGCGCCTTTGGCCGTTATTTCGCTGCCGTTATGAACCGGGGAGCTGTACCATGGCTGTAGCCTCTGCTGCGGTTGGAGTGGCACTTGTTTCGGCGAGTAGTTGCGCGCCTTCGTTAACTATTTGTTTAACACAACTGAAAGAAACCTTTGTTGCATCCGGCGTTCTTGCTCTGTGTTGGTTCCTTGCTTCGCAGATAACAATAGACATCCCAAATAATTTCCCTAGTTGGCTGTGAATCATTTTACCTCTTTTCCCGATTGAAGACGCGTTAATAGACGCCATTTTGTGACTGCTGTACTGGCGGTATTTTTACCCATGATGCTAGTCGTGGTGTTGCACTGGAGTGGACAATCGATATTTTTTTTAAGCCACGCCCAGTTTACAAATCGCGTACGGATTATAAACAGGCAATGAGCCTGGAAGCGAGACACGGGATTTCTTCCCCAGTCGGCTATGGCTTAAAGCAGCCTTATCCATCCCCGCTGAAAGGCCGTTTCAACGCTGTAGCACGCAAGTTGCTGCATGCTAGAACTAAAATGCTTGGTAATTTTATCTTTCATACTCCTTGTGTCGCTCTTGGTTTTTTATTCAAATAAATTTTGCAAACTTTACATGGGTTTCCTTGTTTCACAAATTTTAAGAATTTTTACTTAAAAGCCATCTCCATCTACGTGTGATGCTTTGAAACAGCAACCACATGTCGCCTATAATTTTTGGCCAATATAAAAGATTTCGTGCAAGGCGAAATCGTACCTAAAAACTATTCGCGTTTACCACAATTAGGCTGGACTATTGCTGAGTAGAGCACCAGCTAATAGCACACTATTGATCGAATGTCGATGTTTTACAAATGCAAACGTGGAAACATTTTTGACCCTTTTGTTATCAATATATTTTGTTTAAATAGGCCTAATTTACCATTAATCTTTTCGTAGGTTTACGTAATTTCATTTAAATGTAAGGCTAAATAGGTAGTTTGTATTTGAAATTTCCAAAATGCAACTCCAACAGTCGTCCCGTTCGCGAGCTGCACGTGCCTCATTCTTGAATGACGGCTGTTAGCATTGCCAGCCGTAATCCTACTGACAACAATACTGGACCACGCGCCTCCTACGTGGCGCAACAATTGTGGACCATCCGCACAGCAGGGAGATGTGATATTCCGAAACTAACAATCAACTTCGAAAAATTAGTTTCAACAATGGTCCAAAGGGGTTTTTACGCTTTTTTCGAGGGGAAAAATGTTACCTAGAACTACGAAAATACACATACGCGAAATCCGGATTAATTTCCTGTCTCTTGACACCTTTCTCATATTTTTAGCTCTCCTACTTCAAGAGGAGAAGAGCTACATATATACCTACCTATATATATATATATATATATATATATACATATATATATATATACTGACCGTAAGTTTTTAATGATTAAGGCTAGCAGAGTTGCTCGCTTCGCTCGCTAATTCCGCGTCGTTCGCTACGCTCGAGGAGCTTTCATGCTACAACTCTTATGCTGCTGACAGACATTCCACATCTAAAACAATCAAGAAAACTATCAGAATGTAGTATGCGTTTTTCTTAAGGCTTAGTTCATAAACAAACGATATGGTAACCATAAATCACTCCAGCAGTTTGGCCACCTAATAGCTACACGCGCCTCTTGTTCAGATTGTCAACCATAATACCTCCGACTACAGTATAGAACTAAGCGTGCTACGTGGCGCAACACTCATGAACTTTCCTCATCCAACCTGATTCCCGTTGTGTACTGAATGGAGCGTATAAAAAAATGTCTTATATACTGAATGGAGCGTATAAAGAGTGTCCAAGTTGTAACTTATTTTTGTATGCAATCCCTTGTCACAAGATCGTCTGGGGAAGAGAATGTGGGTTTCGTTTCCCGGCTCCAGGCCAATTAATTCAAAATCACCGAATCTCATTTTACCAAAGCCTCGATAAAGGTATTTTCTTTCTGGCACATGCATGAACTGGCCTTGAGTCAGGAGATGAGACACGCGATTTGTAGCCCAGTCGGCCTTGGCTTGAAGAAGCCATTCCCTTTCTGGCACGCGATTGAACTGTTACTGAGCCAGGAGGCGAGGCATGCAATTTGTACCCAGTCAGCCTTGGCTTGTAGAAGCGATCCCCTTTCTGGCATGCACCTAAACTGACCATGAGCCAGGAGGCGAGACACGCGATTTCTTCCCCAGTCGGCCTTGGCTTGAAGATACCTTATCCATCCCCGCAGCAAGGACGGTTCAACGCTGTAGCAAGCGAGTTGCTGCATGCTTGAACAAACATGCTTGGTAATTTTGTCATGCATACTCCTTTGTGCCGCTTTTGGTATAGATTGTTTTTTTTATTCAAATACATTTTGCTGACTTTACATGGTTTCCTTGTTTCACAAGTTTTAAGAATTTTTACTAAAAAGCCATCTCCTTCCCCACTACGTGTGATGCTTTGAAATAGCAACCACACGTCGCCTATAATTTTTGACTAATATGAAGATTTTGTGCAAGGCGAAATCTTACCTAGAAACTATTCGTGTTTACCACAATTAGGCTGGACTATTGCTGAGTAGAGACACCAGCTAATAGCACACTATTGATCGAATGTGGATGTTTCACAAATGAAATATTTCTGGCACCCTTTCTGTTATCAATATATTTTGTTTAAATGGGACTAATTTAGCATTAACCTTTTCGTAGCTTTACGTAATTTCACTTAAATTTAAGGCTAAATAAGTAGTTTGTATTTGAAATATCCAAAATGCAACGCCAACAATCGTCCCATCAGCAAGCTGCAGGTGCCTCATTCTTGAATGACGGCTGTTAGCATTGCCAGCCGTAATCGTACTGACAACACTACTGGACCACGCGCCTCCTAAGTGGCGCAACAATTGTGGACCATCCGCACAGCAGGATTCCGAAACTAACAATCAACTTCGAAAAATTCATTTCAATAATGGTCCAAAGGGGTTTTTCGCTTTTTTCGAGGGGACAAATTTTACCTAGAACTACGAAAATACGCCTACGCGAAATCAGGATTAATTTCCTGTCTTTTGACTCCTTTCTCATATTTTTAGCATTCCTACTTCAAGAGGAGAAGAGGTACATATATATATACCGACCGTAAGTTTTTAATGATTAAGACTAGCTGAGTCGCTCGCTTCACTCGCTCATTTCGCGTCATCTCGCTGCGCTCGAGAAGCTTTCATGCTGCAATTCTTATGCTGCTGACAGACATTCCACATCTAAAACGATCAAGCAAATGAGTGCAGTGAGCGTTTTTCGTAAGGCTTCAGTTCATAACAAAAAAAGGCTTCGCCGTTTAGAAAACCATCACCCTTCTGCCAAGGAGCCAGGTGGCGAGACACGCGATTTCTAGACCCTAGTCGGCCTTAGCTTAAAGAATACGCTCGAGGAGCTGTCATGCTTCAGTTCTTACGCTGCTGACAGACATTCCACCTCTAAAACATTCAAGAAAATGATCAGAACGTAGGACGCGTTTTTCTTAACGCTTCAGTTCATAAACAAACGATATGGTAACCATACATCACTCCAACGGTCTGGCCATCCAATAGCTACATGCGCCTCTTGTTCAGATTGTTAGCCATAATACCACTGATAACAAAAGCCTCGATAAAACCATTGTCTTTCTGGCACATGCATGAACTGGCCTTGAGCCAGGAGATGAGGCACGCGATTTGTAGCCCAGTCGGCCTTGGCTTGAAGAAGCCATTCCCATTCTGGCATGCGATTGAGCTATCATTGAGCCAGGAGGCGAGGCATGTGATTTGGACCCAGTCGGCCTTGGCTTGAAAAATCCATTCCTTTTTTGGCATGCACCTAAGCTCACAATGAGCCAGGAGGCGAGACACGCGATTTCTTCCCCAGTCGGCCTTGTCTTGAAGAAGCCATTTCCTTTCTGGCACGCGATTGAGCTACCATTGAGCCAGGAGGCGAAGCATGCGATTTGGACCCAGTCGGCCTTGTCTTGAAACAGCCATCCCCTTTTTGGCATGTATCTAAACTGACAATGAGCCAGGAGGCGAGACACTCGATTTCTTCAGAATCGGCCTTGGCTTGAAGAAGCTTTATCCATCAGCGCTGCAATGCCGTTTCAACGCTGTAGCACGCGAGTTGCTGCATGCTTGAACTAAACATGCTTGGAGTAGAAAGAAGTCGCTAAAAAGTCGCATACTGCATTGTGCCGCTCTTGGTTTTTTTATTCCAATTAATATTGCAACTTTTACATGGGTTTCCTTGTTTCACAAATTTTAAGAATTTTTACTTAAAAGCCATCTCCTTCCCCGCTACGTGTGATGCTTTGAAACAACCACCACATGTCGCCCATAATTTCTGACTAATATAAAAGATTTCGTGCAAGGCGAAATCGTACCTAGAAACTATTCGCGTTTACCACAATTAGGCTGGACTATTGCTGAGTAGAGCACCAGCTAATAGCACACTATTGATCGCATGTCGATGGTTCACAAATGCAAAAGTTGAAATATTTCTGACACCCTTTTCTGTTATCAATATATTTTGTTTAAATATGCCTAATTTCGCATTAATCTTATCGTAGATTTACGCATTTTCATTTAAATTTAAGGCTAAATAGGTAGTTTGTATTTGAAATATCCAAAATGCAACTCCAACAGTTATCCCGTTAGCGAGCTGCACGTGCCTCATTCTTGAATGACGGCTGTTAGCATTGCTAGCCGTAATCCTACTGACAACAGTACTAGACTAAGCGCCTCCTACGTCAGGAAGACATATTCTGAAACTAACAATCAACTTCGAAAAATTCGTTTCAGCAATGGTCCACAGGGTGTTTTTCGCTTTTTTCGAGAGGAAAAATGTTACCTAGAACTACGAAAATACACCTACGCGAAATCCGGATTAATTTCCTGTCTTTTGACACCTTTCTTATATTTTTAGGCTTCCTACTTCAATAGGAGAAGAGGTACACACACACACACACACACACACACACATATTATATATACCGACCGTAAGTTTTTAATGGTTTAGACTAGCTGAGTCTCTCGCTTTGCTCGCTCATTCCGCGTCGTCTCGCTACGCTCGAGAAGCTTTCATGCTGCACCTCTTATGCTGATGACGAATATTCCATATCTAACACGATCAAGCAAATGATCAGAGTGCAGTACGTGTTTTTCGTGATGGCCGGGGAAAAATGAATTTATTGAAGCCATGGCCCATAGCAAACGCCCTAGTATAAAACAACTTAGGTACATGTACATATTGAACCTAGGACCACACAACGTCATCCATCCTACCTTGGTGCTACTACGCTGATCTTCGCCACAACACAGTTTCACAAATTCACTGCAAAACTACCCTTGCAGCCTTGCAGACGTAAGGCTTCAGTTGATAAACCAATGATAACCATAAATGAGTCCAATGGTCTGGCCACCCAAGAGCTACGTGCGCTTCCTAAGTCGAAACATGCGATTCGTATCCAGTCGGCTTTAGCTTGAAGAAACCATCCCCTTTCTGGCGTGCGCCTAAACTGGAGGCGAGGCACGCGATTTGTAGCCCAGTTGGCCTTGGCTTGAAGAAGCCATTTCCTTTCCGGTACGTGATTGTACTTTTATTGAGCTAGGAGGTTAGGCATGCGATTTGTACACAGTCCGTCTTGGCTTGAAGAAGCGTTCGCTATTCTGGCATGCACCTAAACAGGCAATGAGCCTGGAGGCGAGACACGGGATTTCTTCCCCAGTGAGCCTTGGCTTGAAGCAGCCTTATCCATCCTCACTTCAAGGCCGTTTCAACGCTGTAGCACGCGAGTTGCTGCATGCTTGAACTAAAATGCTTGGTAATTTTATCATTCATACTCCTTGTGCCGCTCAAATAAATTTTGCAGACTTTACATGGGTTTCCTTGTTTCACAAATTTTAAGAATTTTTACTTAAAACCCATCTCCTTTCCCGATACGTGTGATGCTTTGAAAAGTAACCACATGTCGCCTATATTTTTTGGCCAATATAAAAGATTTCGTGCAAGGCGAAATCGTACCTAGAAACTATTCGCGTTTACCACAATTAGGCTGGACTATTGCTGAGTAGAGCACCAGCTAATATCACACTATTGATCGAACGTCGATGTTTTACAAATGCAAACGTGGAAACATTTTTGACCCTTTTGTTATCAATATATTTTGTTTAAATAGGCCTAATTTACCTTAATCTTTTCGTAGCTTTACGTAATTTCATTTAAATGTAAGGCTAAATAGGTAGTTTGTACTTGAAATTTCCAAAATGCAACTCCAACAGTCGTCCCTTAGCGGGCTGCACGTGCCTCATTCTTGATTGACGGCCTTTAGCATTGCCAGCCGTAATCCTACTGACAACACTAATGGACTACTGAACACTACTGGCCTTCTAAGTGGCGCAATAATTGTGGACCATCCGCACAGCAGGAAGATGTGATATTCCGAAACTAACAATCAACTTTGAAAAATTCGTTTCAACAATGGTCCAAAGGTTTTTTTTTCGCTTTTTTCGAGAGGAAAAATGTTACCTAGAACTACGAAAATAAGCCTACGCGAAATCCGGATTAATTTCCTGTCTTTTGACACCTTTCTCATATTTTTAGCCCTCCTACTTCAAGAGGAGAAGAGGTACATATATACCTACACACACATTTATATATATACCGACCGTAAATTTTTAATGATTAAGACTAGCAGAGTCGCTCGCTTCGCTCGCTCGTTCTGCCGCGTCTCGCTGCGCTCGAGGAGAATTCTTGTTGCAACTCATATGGTGCTGACAGACATTGCCAGCAAAAATTATCAAACAAATGTTTAAGGAAGTGATGTTTAATATTGTGCACGTTTTTCTTAGTGCGTCAGGTCATAAGACAAAATGATAAACAAAACTAAAAATGGTCAATTAAGTTCAATGTAGCAGTAGTGTTTCACGTATTTTCTTTTATCCAACGTAGAAAGTCGATCATTTCCACTACTGAATAAATATTTATCCTACAACTTACTAAGAGTGTTTAAGAAAAAGTATAGTTTCTGATGACAAACGCTGATTTTCGTTCGCTTCGCTCACTCAATCAGCGCAACCTCAGAAACGTGACCTACCACCACAGCCGACTTCCATGAACCACACTTCAACAGAAAATGCCACGGTTTGAACGTAAGTTAAGTCTACACAAGAAACTAACTCGTTCCCAAAGTCTGCTCATGTTTTACTACAAATAAGGAGGGCAGCGGCTGACGCTCATTCGGCTGATGATCAGTGCAGTAAGTGTTTTTCGTAAGGTTTCAGTTCTTAAACAAACGGTTACTGCTCCTACACTTTCTTTTCTCATTGTTTATACTCATTCGCCACATTAATAAGATTCACCAGATTAATTTTCATTACTGAATAAATATTTAGCCTACTACTTACTAACAGTATTTAGGAAAAAGTACTGTTTCTAATGACAAACACTGATTTTCGTTCGCTTTGCTCACTCAATCAGCACACACATTTCCTAAGAAACGCTACCTAATCAATGTTACACCAAGAAACACACATCACTTGTAGTTTGTGTTACACTTCACGTTGGGTTTCTTGTTTTACTTCTTTTAAGAATTTTTTTTCTTTACATCCTGCTTAGTGAAGAATTTTCCATTGGTTCCTTACCACTTCACTTTCTTATGATCCCTCACTTGGCAAAAACAGCTGCAGAATTCAAGTAAAAACGCCACGGCTTGAATGCAAATTATGCCCACACTATGACAAAAGACACTAACTCTTATCCAAAGCTACTCGTGTTTTAGCACAAATAAGGAGGGAACTGGTTGATGGCCTTACGTAAAAACTAATGCTCGAATATTGTTGTTTAAAATGATACATACGCCCACGTAAAAGTATTCCTGGCACCCCTTTCTGGTGTCAATATATTTTCTATACGTAATTTAGTATTTATCATTTAATCTTTTCTGTCTTTGTGTTGCTGCTAAACGATTATTCTCTTGTTCTAGATTTGTCAGTTATTATAGAATCGGTGAATGACTCCAATTTTAAAACGAATAATAAAATAGTGTGAAAAGCTACGCGTCTTTACTGATTGCTACTGAGAACAACAATTTAGTAACTCGCTCCTCGTTGGTCCGTTGACGCCAAACCATTGTTGATGGACGTTCTGTACGGATTCGAAGCTTCCACGAAAAAAATGTGGCAACAATCATGACGTCATGTATAGTTGAGGCATTGTTGGGTGATTGTTGCTGATTGTTGCAAATGGTCATTTTTCGTTAATTTCGGTCATTTAGGACCCAGCTCGGACTTTGAAAATACGCCTACACAAAGAACGGGTTAATTTGCTTTCTTTTGAGAAACTTCTCATATTTGTAGCCTTCTACTTCCAGAGGAGAAGACGAACTACCCCAAGCACCCAACCAACCAACCAAGCATAAATTGAATCTTTTTAACGAGGAGAGATGTCATTGCTATCTTGCAAAGTGGCCGGCAACAATAAGAATGTAATAATCGCTTTAACAGTCATTTAAACTTGCGGTGCACGACACTTATTATTGCTACGTTGAAAACTGACCGGCAACAATAAGACCTCTGAGCACACTGGCTTTTCCTAGAACTGGAAGTGGACACAGGGTGGTTCATCGGAACAAGAGCTGGTGTGGAAGGAGGACCAAGAGCAGAAGGATATGAGGACCGTGGTTTGAGCCGACGGTCGGTAGGACGAAGGCTGTAGATCAGACGGCAGAGCAAGAGGATAGGTCGGCATTGGTAACGATTGGTGAAGATATGTAGGTGTAGGATACGGACGGCAGAAGCCCATTGGGCGAGAACTCTATGATGAAAAGGCCAATAGAGGTCGGAAAGACCAGACGGAGGTGGCCCTTTGTATGAAGCAGTGTAGGTCGTCTTACCTCTTGGTGTGTGTGTGTGGGGGGGGGGGGGGAGCCTGACCAAATGGGAAAAATGGGATAGGGGACGCAGCAGTCGTTTTCGAGCGCTGCTCCCTTGGTCGTTCAAGAATCGCCAAATGACGGGTCGCAGACAAAACTGCAAAAGCGTGGTGGAAAAACGACCACAAAATATTCGTAAGACGAGGTGCAGTGTGGATACTTGGGCCAACACCGCTCTTGGTGTGCCTCTGGCACGAGGCATTGTAGAACGAACGAGATTTGTTGTTATTAACATTTCTAATGCAGCGAAATAGTTAAGAAACGACCCCAAATACCGAATTTCATCGGTCTATATCAATTCTGTTGGAAACGAAGTTTCAAAGAGGATTAGTATAAGGATCGCTAACACGGACCTTGGTGTATTTCTATGTTCATCGATCTGTTCACCAAAAATATAATAGCCAAATACAAGATGATTAATTTCCCACCCCTGCTAAAAAAAAAAAAAATTGACTAATGCTTTGTTTTATAAATTAAAATTTACTGGTGTTTTTTTTTTTCAGTGGTATTAGTCTATGCTATTAGAATAAACAACATAAGGAAAATTTCAGCTGAATTTCAATCCTTTGACTTCCTTTCATACCATGCCATAGTGAAATATTGATTTCCAGCCTGGAAGTACATTTTATTTTGGTTTCAGTTAAATTTAACCAGAATTGCAACGTCTTGAGGTTCGATAACCAAACCATTCAGCCAAATTCATCTCATCCTTCTAGTCACACTACGTCATTGAAATGTTTCGTTTGTAGAGTTTGTAAAAATGAAGTGATTTTGACAGTGATAACTTGACGTAGAGATATGTGAGTAAGTTTTAGTCCTGCACCGTGTATTCATTCTACCAGTTTTTTTTTTATATTTCTTTCGGCAGTTAAAAAAATGTGAACGAATTTCTGAAACTGAATCCTGAGCAGTGATAGCCTACCTTTCAGTGTTTACAAGCTTTGCAGTGATACCAAGGTCTGCACACGATCACACTCTGGATTTTCCCTCACCCCTTACCGTCAGAAGTACCGTTCCGAATTCCTGGGGTTTCCCCTCCCTTTCCTCCATACAAGGATATTTATTTCTTCAAATGACTTGAGACTCAAAGACGTTGTTAAAAAAAGTAAGAAACCGAAAATATCACACCTTGTCTAGTAAATCCTTAAAAATACCTTACTACAATCACATAATTAATTTCTTACCTGCGAATATGAGAACATTGAGGATGAGAAGTGAACAGCCCACGGCGATGGTCACGCTCAGGGCGGTGGAATAGTTTCCTGGAGCAATGGCCTCGACGCGTAGCGGTTCCGTTCCATTCTTGTGGCCGTCGGTTGGCCTTTGGCGTCTTTGGTCTGGAGGCTCGGGCGTCAGCCGCATGGGCAGCAAAGTGTCAGTCAGGTTGGGGGACCCGTCAAAGGTAATGTTGCGCATGCGGAAGGTAGGAGGGGAAGGGACAGGTAAAGGAGGTCTGGGATGGTCCGGCACATGTCGTACGCTGCCCTCGAAGGTGGCCGGGTCGTCGTGGCCGTCGAACAAGTGGTGGCGGGCACTGACGCCCTCGCCTCCCGCCACGTGGATCTCCGGGATGAGCTGCGTCCAGATGGAGAGCTTGTGAGCACGGTAATGATGGCGCACTTTCGGGCGCATCCCTGTAGTGAAACAGAAGGAACTGGTTAGCCTACATTTTTTATAAGAAATAATACATTTTATTTCAATTAGTTACAGCAATAACCCTCGAAACTGTTTATAAGACAGTTTGTGTGAGATTCAAAGACAAAATTTTAAAAGTAACAATAATGAAAAATAATAAATAAATCATGCCTCAGCACAACTTTCCCTCCCCATGTGGAGGATTGCAGTTGAAACAGTTTTAAAACATAAGAATTACAATTTCAAATTTCGCCAATTCAAACATCAAACACTGTACAAGAAACGTGAATTTTAAACAATTTTAACGTTGTTTACAAAAGCATTGAATATTAAGTTTTTGTTTCATTTTTAAGCAAAAAGTCTTGTACTCGTATTTCAAAATTGTTGTTTATTTAAACAAGTTTATATTATTTTTGGTATGTCATTAAAAATGTTGGGTATGAAATATTCGCGTTTTCTTTTACTGTAGAAATTCTTCCAAGCCAGTAATTTAAAACTATTTTTTATAGATCTTGTTTCACTTAATACAGAAGATCTTATTTTAAATCTATTATCAAAATAATATTTTAATAATACCACCAAAGTTTTAATTTGTCTTATTTTCATAATTTTATTTTGTTTAAATAGTGTTTCTGTTTGTACTACATTATTTTTACTGCCAAACAAAATTTTTATCAATTTATTCTGTATTTTCTGCAATCTTTCCAATAAGTATTCTGACGCATGTCCATATATTTCAATACCATATCTAATTACACTTAATACCCATGCATCAAAAATTATTTTCTTCTGTTTCTTATTTAAATTTTTTTTTAATTTATAGACTTTTGGGCATAATCTCCGTAATTGTTTTTATTGTTTCTATGATATGATTTTTAAAAAACCAATTTTTATCAATAACCATTCCTAAATATTTCATTGTATGTTTTTTTCTAATTCAACACATTTATCACTACAAGAAAAAATTTGCGTTCCATATCCTAAATTCTTGCAATTTCCATAATGTTTTATAATCCATTTATTTTTTTTTTATTTTCATTTTAGGAACAGTAATATCCATTTGTAGTGTTTTTCTTTACTTATAAATAGTTCATTTTCTATGTAGTAATCATTTATTACATTAAAGTCATATTGCAAATTTTGTGTCATTTCACAATAGTTATTATTTATAGCTATTAACCCTGTATCAACAGCAAACATAAATTAAGTTAGTTTTCTCTATAATTTCTGCAATATGATTTGTGTAAATTAAATACAGAAGTGGTCCAAGTACTAAGCCTTGAGGTTTATATTTACTGATAATAGGATAACTAATTGTTTCTTTTACTTGAACAACAGTTTTTCTGTCGTTTAAATAGCTTTTTATTAAATTATAAATTTTTCCTCTTAAACTTAAATTATAGCATTTCCTTAATAAATTTTTTTTTATCAAAAGTATCAAATGCCTTTTGTAAATCTATTAAAACAACTCCAACATATTTTCCATCATTTAGTCCTGTTGTTATAAGATCATTAATTTCCGACAATAAGTCATTTGTGCCCATTTTTTTCCTGTATCCAAATATCACTAAAAACATAAGCCATTTGACAGCCATATCCAAATTGTGATGATGTTAAATTTTTACATTTATCAAAGAAATTCCATATTTTATTAAAACAAAACTTTTTCCAAGATTTTATCAATTACAAATAACAGAGCAATAGGCCGATAGTTGTTTAAATCATTTTTATTTCCCTTTTTATGTACTGGTTTTATGATTTGAGTTTTTAACTGTTCTGGCCAAACTTCGTGTTTTAGCATTGCATTATTAACTTACATATCCCTTTTGCAGCATTTTCTTTTGATTTTTTAATATGTTCAGTTTTTATTTTATCTAAACCTGTAGCATGTGTGTAATTTAATTCTGTTATAATGTATATTATTTCATTCTCAGTTGCCTCTTCTAAATACATTTATGGTTTTGTTACTTTCATATTTTTAATTCTGTGTTTTTGTTACTTCCTTTGAGAAGGTACCTTTTTTATATATTTCATGCTCATATTTGTTTATTGTTCTTAACTTTGTCACTTGATTTGAAAAATGTATATGAAATCCATTGATAATACTTTCCAAACATTCGCCATTATAATTCGCTTTTATAATTTCCTCATCGATAATAATAATAATAATAATAATAATAATAAGTTTATTACGTACATTGCTCGAAGTTAAAATAATAACTTGTGCGAGCTACAATAATTACATAACGCACATAACACATAAGTCAATATTTGATTAATAAATAGATGCATACATGACTAAATATAATATATTATATACAATTTATTAATTGTTAGTAGTGTTAGTTTTATTAAGTTTTATAACTATTTATAAGTACATCTAATCATTTACTTTTTAATTCATGTTTGCTTTGAAAATGTAACATATTTTTTTCTAGTTTGTTAAATGTGTATAGTATGTAATAATCTTTTTTTCTTGTACCATATGCATTGTTCCAACAGGGTAACTTAAATCTTTGTGATGATACTCTTAAACACAAACTTTTTGGTTCATCATAAGTTTTATATGTATTTATGTAATAATTATTAGGTATTATGATATAGTCTCTTAATTCATTTTTTTTTAGTATTTTATTATAAATAAAGATATCATTTGTCTTTCCCCTTCTTTTCCAAATAACACCTTTAATTTATTTTGTACTTTTTGCAGTCTCATTATTATATATTCAGAAGCAAAGCCATAAATTTCGATTCCATATCGCAGCATGCTTCTTATCCATGCTTCATAGAGAATTTTTTTTATTTTTATTGCATAGAATATGTTTTACGTTATATAATTTTGGTATCATCTGTCTAAGTTTTATGATAAATTTCATTACATGGTGTTTAAAATCCCACTTTGAGTTAATTTCTATTCCTAAATATTTTGAAGTATCCTTTAAATCAATTTTCTTACAACTTTTTGTTTGTTTATACCATTATTATAAATTCGCATTGTTCACTGTGCGTTATTAAGTTAATAATAATAATAATAATAATAATAATAATAATAATACTGCTTTATTCAAGTACAGGTACAAGTACGGCACAGGTACAGGCACGAAGTCCTTACAGACTTGTGTATGCAAGCAATTAACATGTTATTATTTTTGTTTTAATATATCTACTATTATATAAAGTAACTTAACATTAATTAAACATTTGGTATTTTGTTCATTTGTCTATTACACTTATACATTAATTTTTTTTTATGTACACATAAATATTTACAATTAAGTCTATAAGTTATCAACATTAATTAAACAACATGGTATATTTCTTCACTTGTCAATAATTTACATATATTACATGGATCTCCTTTGTCTCCCTATTTTTATTGATTATTTAGTAGCCATTTTTTGATCTTGTGTTTCATTTCACTATAATTTTGGATGTGTCTTAGTTCCATTGGGATTTTGTTAAATTTTGACAGTATAAGAAATTCATGGTTCTCTTACTATAAGAATTTTGCCATTTAGGTTCCTGTAGCCATTTTTTATTCTCTCTTATACTTCTATTCAGTTTTATTTTATTTTCAGTTTTGAAATAGTTCCTATTTATAATGCTCCAGTTTAATGTAGTACCAATATTCATGATTCCTAACTTTTTATAAATTTCACTACAATGTTGCGTTTTTTTACTTTTAAAGAGTACTTTAATTGTTTTATTTGTTACTTTTTGTATTTGTGTAATAATGCTGCCTGAAGTCGTTCCATATACCGTCAGTCATAATTTATGTTTGACATAATAAGTGCTTCAAAAATCATTTTCTTCTATTTTTTTGGTTCAATATATCCTTTAAATTGTATAATGTTGGTGTTCTCCTTAATTTTTGTACTAAATTATCAATGTGCATGTAAAATTTCCAATTTTGTCTAATTCCATTATTAAATACCTTGCTTGTTAACTTTTTTAATTTTATTACAGTTACAATTTCTTTCACAATTCCCATCACATGTTGTAATTTTACCTGATTCCTCTTGCATATGCGACATTACTATTGGTAAATAACATGTTTTCTCATTATTCAGTATCAAATCATTTTCTCTTAAATAAATTTGTATTTTGTCAAAGTCTTCTTGTAAATTTATTAACATATTTTTACTTTCATTAGCTATTGATAACATGAGTATATCATCTGCGTATAAAGTTATATATGTTTTCTATTCTATATCTGTAATGTCATTTATATAAATTAAAAATAATAAGGGCCCCAACACTGAACCCTGAGGTACACCATATTCTATATTTGTCCATTTACTTCAGTTATCCTCAATTCTAACACTGCATTGTCGTCCTGTTAGATAGCTATTAATTATGTTGTATATTTTGCCTCTTAAGCCATTTTTATATATTTTTTTCAGAATATTTTTTTTGTAAGTGTGTCAAATGCCTTGTTAGATCTATTAAAATTGCACCAATAGCTTTCCCTTCATTTAATGCTCTGCAAACATTATTTATATTTTCAAGTGCATCAATAGAACTTATTCCTTTCCTATATCCGTATTGATTTTTGTTTAATACATTATTTTTTTCAAAAATTCTTCAATTTTTGTAGCAAAAAATTTTTCTATAATTTTATTTAGTACTGGCAACAGTGGTATAGGTCTATAATTATTAAGGTCATTTACATTTCAATTTTGTAAACTGGTCTTATGATTTGTTTTTTGAAATTATCTGGCCAAATTTTGGTTTTAATAATACTATTGATTAATATTGTCATAAATTCGCATGTTTTTTCCTTTGTTTCTGCAAAATGCTCCATCATAAATCCTTCATGACCACTTGATTTTTTTACTTTGATTTGATCTATAATTTTCAGAATATCATATCTATTTGCTTCAGTTATCCCCATTGTATTTTTTATAACACTCTCATTTGTTAGATTTTTCCTTACGATTTTTAATTTGCCAACATTTTTTTTTTTGTATTTAGTGTTCTTCTTAGTGTTCTTTTATGTATGGTATTTGTTTTTCAAAGTGTTCTGAAAATTTTTCACAGGTCTTACGTGTAAAGTGTGTTTAAAAATGTTTTTCAATGTTCATAGCTTTTCCATGCTTTCCAATTAATTGATTTATTTTATTCCATACTTTTTTCCATCTTTTTTTATGCATTTCAAAATAGTTACCATAATAATTTTCTTTTGCTGTTTTTATTTTCTTTGCTACTTCTTTTTTTAGTTTTTTAATTTCTCAAAATCATCACTTGTTTTCACTACACTTGTTTTCATTACATCATTACATCATCATTTTCATCATTACACTTGTTTTCACTTTTTATAAAATTCCACAAACGATTTTTTTCGTTAATTGCTTTCACAAGTTCATCAGTCATCCATTCATTTCGGAAATTTTTTTTATTTTCTGCATTTTCCTTCCCTTTGGATCGGTTATTACTATACATTTTTGAGATAACATCCGCAATTTTTGTGTATATTTCATTTGGATCTTTTAAAAGTTTAATCCCTCCCAATTAACTTTTCCTAATTGTGCAAAAATATTTTTATGTAGATATTTGAATACAATATTATTGTTTTGTATTTTTTTCCCTTCAACCTAACTTTTATTCCAAAATTCGATTACTGTAAAATAATGATCTGCAGATTTTATTGTAATAACTGATCCTTTACAGTTTAATAAGTTTAATTTTGTAAACATTAAATCCAAACAAGACTGAGTCAATTTGTTATTCATAATTTCTTCTCTTGTGGCAGTTATAATTTGTTGAGTGTAACCAAAATAGGCTATCAAGTTTTCAAATTTAGTTATATCATTTTTTTCACTCTCATTTTGTGTCACTATAAAAGTATTAAAGTTAAAATCGCCTAGAAAAATTTTGTTTGTTTCTTTTATTTTCTCCTTTTTTTTGAGTAATTTTTTTAGCTCTTTAATGTAGGCGTTGCGGTTTGATGAGGGTTTTCTATAGCAAGTTATTATGTTATATATTACTTCGTCGATCTTTATAACAATATCAATTGCATCATTTTCAGCAATTGTAATGTATTCACATGTTGTTTTCCCTATTTTACCTTTTTTGACAAATACCATTATACCTCCACCATTTTGATTTTTCTACAAACACCATATCTTGTATATTCATTTAAATTGTAGTTCATTATTTCGTGTTCTTTTAGATTAATCTCTGTAAGAGCAATTACATCCCATATCATTTCACTGTTTTCTAAGTAAATTAGTAATTTGTCCCAATTTTTCTTGCAACCTCTTATATTCATATGGATCCATTTTGCATTATGCTTTTCTTCTTCAATAATTATATTTTCTTTGTATTTTTTGAAGTCTTCATATACATCATTCTGTGTTTCACTTTCCAGCACCATTTTTCTTTAAGCTTTCTTCTTCAGCTGTCATTTTCTTTTTGAGATTCTCTAGGTCATCTTCACTCTTTATTTTATACACATACACTTCTTTTTCGTTTTGTCTTAGGTGTATTCTTCCTTCTCGGAACCATATGAATTTGAATTTATCTCTCAGTTCTTGTTTTGTTCTCCAGAGCAATTGCTTGTAAAATGGTGTGACGTGTTCATTAACATATATGGCGCTGTTACTTCCACCTTCAAAAACGTCATTATTTGTTATTCTTCTTTTCTTGCTTCTTAGCCAATCGTCCCTGTACTCTCTACACTTGAATTGAATCAGTATAGTTTCGGGTTTGTCCTTTTTTTTAGTTGGCAATCTGTGCACTTTATCAATTTTCCAGTCTTCAAAATCTTGTATTTTCAATGCATCTACAAGCCCATATACAGTGTCTATTATTTGTTCATTTTTGGTATTTTCAACTCCATATATTTCTGTTTCTATTTCTAGAATACTGTTCTGCTTCATGTTGGCTTTGCTGTAGTTCTTTTAACGTAGTTTTTATTTCTGTTTTTTTTTTTTGTTTCTTCTTTTTGGTTGTTGCCTATAACTTCTTCTAATTTTTCTAATCTTTTTAGTAGTTCACTATTCACACGTTTTATTTCTTTGTTTTCTTTCCTCATTTCTTCGTACTTCTCTTCCATAAACTTCATCCCTTCCAGAATTTTTTCATTGTCCTTTTTCAAGTCCAGAAATGTATTCTCAATTCTTGCAATGGCCGGATCTCTATCTTTTGTTTCCATTATTTTGTGATCTGTTTTTTTCCCCTTCTTTATGTGCATTCTGTGTTCCACCATCTTCATCTTCATCCTCTCCACTTTCGTTACTAGTAACAAGTTCTTCGTCCTCATTTGTTTGCGAATTTATCTTTCCTTTTCTGCACCTTTTGCATTTCCATTCTTTTTTCTTTTTTCCCATGGCTTTTACTGTAGATGCTGCCAAACCAGCACACACATAGTGGAACTTACCCTTACAGTTAGCACAATTTATAAATTCTCCTTCATTTAGTTTTATTACATTCTCGCGCTCTTGACATCTTGCGACACTCATTTTAGTTTTTATGTTTCACTTCCGATATTTTTTGTTTGTAATTTAGGCTTTGGCGCACAGCATTCGTCATTTAAGAATTTCGTTTCATTTACTTTCGTCATTTGCAATCTTAAGATTTTTTTCGTCACTTGCTGTCTTGCCATCTTCATGACATCATTTGCGTTTTCGAAGCGTTCATTCTGTCGCGTCACCCACCAGTTCCAAACTTTGATTAAGCAATCCTCGTAAACTATAAGTCCAATTTTCTCACAGTTTGTCTTGAAACACTCACCCATCTTTCATGCACACTCCTACCATATCCATTTCTCTGGTTTTGTACGTTTTCCGTCTATAAGTTCAATTTTCCTTCCTCGATGAAATGCCTGCGTGGTATAATCGGCCACTCGTGTAATATTAACAATAATAATAATACTTTATTGCACAAAAATTCTCGAAGCTCGAGAGCTTGTATGAGAGGCAGCACATAAATAAAAAACAATACAAAAACAGAAAATAAATAATCATTACAATACAGAGTAATATCAATTTGTAATAGGCTAGTGTAACATTCTGCAGGTTATCCATATATTCATTTATTTATTTATTTGTTAAATTATTATAATGATTTACTTTAAAAGTTTTTAGTTTTAGTTTTTAATTTTCCAATGTTGTGAAGTTTTATGCATAGCCAGGATTTACCATCAATCCGCAATTGGATTCCCCATTTAGAGAAACAAGATTTCTTAACTTTTTTTATAAATTTATATTTTCTTTATTACATGGTGTAAAGACTTTTGAGATATTAGCCTTGTTAATAAGAATTCTTTATTTAGTAAGAATCCATTCTTTAATTATCTTTTTGATGTTGTTATGTGATAATTTGTCTTATATTTTTTGGAATTTCATTTAAAATCGAGGGAACAATATGAGCATTGAATCTCTCACGATAGGAATTCCTCCAAGTTGGTGTTTTTAACCATGCATTGTTTTTTCTTAGTGGTCTGTCGATTCTTATTTGATATGTTTTGTCAAAGAAATTGTTGTAAACAATGGTTAGCCTATAAAGGTTCATAAAAGTTATTAGCCTATTTTCGCGTGTTACCTCCTTTGTGGTTTTTTCCTGTAAGTTAAAGAGTGCTTTGGCTGCTTTATTTAAGATCCTTTGTAGGCGGGTCAAATGACATGTGGAAGTGGAACCAGAGATTGCACAAGCATACCTAACATATTACATGACCCAAGCATCAAAAAGACAAATTTTGCAGTTTTTATCTAAGACATATCTTACCATGTAAAGTGAAGGAATAATTGTTTTGATTTTGCGTATAATTTCATCAATATGTTGGTCGAACTTCCAGTTGTCATTAAGAGTAACTCCGAGATATTTAAGATTAGATACTTGTTTCAGAGATGTACAGTTGCATGGAGCTATTAAGAAACATGATTCAGAATGTAAATATATTTTACAGTTAAGCCTGGCAGTGTGGGAAGTGGTTATATGCTTGAACATTGTCTTTTCTTCACTAATAAAATATCAGTCCAATACATAAAAGTTGTTCCTTACACGAAGTCACTAACTATCGGCCTATCAGTCTTCTACCTGTTGCTTCCAAAATCTTAGAAAGATTCGTTCACAGCGATCTTCTTAAAACCTGTACGACCTCAACATCCTCTCTCCACCACAACATGGTTTCCTTCCTAGACGCTCTTGCCTTAGCAACTTACTATGCACATACAACTCCATTACACAATATATCGACTTTGGTATTACTTGCGACATTATCTACCTTGACTTTAGTAAGGCATTTGCTTCTATATCACATGCCAAGCTTATTACTAAACTTAATTCCCTCGGTTTCCCTTCACCTTTGATTTCCTGGTTGCACTACTATGTATACAACCGTCGTCAACGTGTTTGCCTTCGTGGCTCTCCTAGCAGTTGGACTCCAGTTACCTCTGGTGTCCCCCAAGGATCCGTACTTGGACCTTTACTCTTTAATATCTTCATGTGCGATCTCCCTGCAATCATCTCCTCTGAAAATACCAGCTATGCTGATGATTTTAAACTTTTTGTTCCCTCCTTTCTCTCCGAATCCAACGTGAACTCAATAATGTGGTGGCCTGGACCTCAGCAAACGACCTACGACTCAATCCTGATGCGTTGTGATGCACTTTGGTCACAATAATCCCTGCAATTCCTATCACATCCAACAAAAAAGTAATCTCTCCCAAGACTCAACACTATGATCTTGGAATTCTTGTCGATAATTCTCTTAAGTTTCACCATCATGCCATTTTCATCACAAACAAAGTTATCAGAAAGCCCATTATATTCTGAAATCTTTCTCTAATCTTAGCTCTCAACTTTTGTTACCCTTTTTAAAACCTTTCTCCGACCTGTCCTTGAGTATTGTTCCTAAGTTGCAAGACCTTGCTATGACTCTTTTTTTTCCCGCATTGAGGCCTGCCAGCGGCATCTAACTAACGTCGTGGCTGCCACCAGTCTGAACTCTTTCAAAGCACAGTTTAACAAGGGTTCTTAAGGTGTTTCCTCTTTTTTTTCTCTTTTTTTTTGGGGGGGGGGGGGGGTTTGGCGCCATCGTTTAAGCCTTGGCTCGGCGCCATCTACTATATTCTATTCTATATTCTATTCTATTAAAAAGTTCATTATCGCGCACGTAATTACTTATTTTATCGAAATCACATTGTTAATTTTTTATGATAATAATAATAATAATAATTAGGCTTTACCACCGTTAGGCAGTCGGACAACGGAAGGGCGGTGAGTCACTAACACCGTGCCTTTTGAAAGACAATCTAGATATTGAAAGGGGATTAGACAAATTTTTTCCTCATCCGAGCTACAAAATTGCCGTTAGCGGTCGTTTCAAGAAGGACTGAAGGTCCTCCGTACTAAGCTTTCTACAAAAACCCTGCACTGTCGACTGGTCCACAGTTTCGGCACTCAGGGCATTCCAGATGCGGACAATCCGGACTGAAAAGAAGTTTAAGCGGCTATTTGTTCGTGCTGCCTAGACAGCGAGCTTCCAGTTATCCACGAGTGTTTATCGAACGTGGTGCCAGATCAAAAAAGGGGTGATATACTGCGGTATGTCCTCTCAGAATTTCGTAAGTCAAAATTAAGTCAAACCTAATTCTGCGTAGCTCAAGTAATTCCAAGCCTGTCCTAGCAAGACGATCTACATAATTTAAATCACGGAAGCCTTGTAATCGCTTCGTAAACTTTCTCTGGACCGACTCTAGAAGATCAATATCCCCAAGTAGAAAAGGGGACCAAACTGGGGTAGCATACTCAAGGATGGGCCGCACAAACACGTTGAAAGCCCAAACTTTAATATGATTGTTTCCTGAGGTAAAACATCTGTTTACTATTGCTGCACGTTGAAAAGCCAGGGCACAGACCTTTTGGCAATGGAGTGATGACTTAAGATTTTGGGTAAACCAAATCCCAAGATCACGGACTTCAGCAACTGCTGGTAGGATAGCTTGTTCTAAGAAGTAGTTGGGACGAGTATTTTGAGAACCAACATGAAAAGTAAAGCATTTAGGAACTGAGAGTGGTAACTGCCATGTCTTTGCCCAATTTACAACGTTACAGATTTCGGAATCGAGTGCCACCGACCTTGAGAAAAAATAGTTTTCCGTTCCAATTTTAATATCGTCAGCAAATTTAAATCCAAACGTCTGATCGTTACTGAATTTCAGGTCATTTAGATAAATTACAAAAAGCAGGGGCCCGAGAACAGATCCCTGTGGAACCCCACAGGGTACAGAGACACTGGAGGACAAAGTATTCTCAATATTTATCTGTTGAGATCTATTTCGTAGAAATGCTGAGATCCAATTTGCAAGATCGCCAGTAATGCCACATTTGGCAGTTTTAAAAAAAGAGCTTTCGATGCACAACGGACTCGAATGCCTTCTTGAAGTCAAAGTATATAGTATCAGAGGGTACACCCACGTCAAGTGCGCTCGTCCAGCGGTCAAGGACTGTCAACAACTGGTGTGTTGCAGATCTATGTGGCATAAAGTCAAATTGGTCGGTATTTATAATAGAATATTTGCCCAGGTATTCCAGTATAACATCACGGATAATGGATTCCATAATCTTACATGCTACACATGTAAGGGCGATTGGGCGATAGTTAGTAGGGTCAGAAGGTGATCCCCGTTTAAAAACTGGGGTAACAAGTGCAGTGCGCCATATTTCTGGGATATTTCCCTGTGCAAAAGATAGTTGAAATAGTTTTGTAAGGAGGTAGCAAATTTCATATTTCAGCTGTTTAAGTAAAAAAGCAGATAGACTATCTGGTCCGCAAGAGTGGCTTAGTTTAAGTTTGTTTATGGCCTTAAGAACTAACGGTTCAGAGAAAATGACTGAGTTACATGTTACAGTATGTGGTGCTAGGGTATCGCAGGTAGGCATAGGTGGGCAGTCATCTTTAATGGCGTTTAAGGAAAAAATGTGGCTGAGAGTTTCAGCCTTATCAAAGTTTTCCGTTTGATAAAGGTTTCCAAGTTTAAATGGAGGGATTGAGCGTGAAATAGACGTCCTGTGGCGGTACAATTTAAAAAGAGCAGCATGATTTCCCTCACGGATAGCCTATAATGTCCTGCTTTTTGTGAATAGAAAAGAGGAAAATATCGTCTGCATATAAACAAGTGCTCGAATGGAGAGTAACCTCAGCAATATCATTTGTATATATAATGAACAAAATTGGGTCTAATACAGAGCCTTGTGGGACTCCATATTGCATTCTGTACCAATAAACTTCGATCCTCACCAACTTTCACGCTACTTTCTCTTTCCAACAGGAAACTTAACAAAATTCCCAACAGTTTACCTCTAATGCCAATGTTAAATAATTTTTTCCCCAGTATTTCGATATCAAGGGGTATCAAATGCTTTTTTCAGATCGATTGCAATTGTACTTACATGTTTGCTATAATGAAGGGCAGTGTTAATTTTATTATTAATGTTGCTTAAGGCATCCAAAGTGCCAATTTTGGGTTGGAAGCCAAATTGAGACCTGTTTATAAGTTTGTATTTTGAGAGAAAGTCTAAAATTTGGTTGCAAAAACTTTTTCAATGATTTTGTCAAGTACAGGAAGTAGTGCAATTGGTCTATAGTTACAAAAATCATTTTTTTCCCTTTTTAAAAATTGGTCTAGTTATCTGCCTTTTAAGTTTAGAAGGCCAAATTTCTGAGTCAACTTATTTGGGTTTTTTTTTTTGGGGGGGGGGGGTGCTTCGTGCACCGTCAATCTCTATTTCTATTTCAATAATGGCAGAGATGAGTGTAACCAAAAATTGCGCTGTTTTTAACTTTGATTGAATAAAATGGTCTAGGAAAAAACCATCATGACCGCAGGAACTCTTTATTTTTAAATTATTAATAATCGATATGATCTGAAAATGGTTTGGTTTTATAATCTGAATTGTGTTGTTTATCTTATTCATTACAGGGGAATTATGTGCAATCACTTTTTTTATTTATGCTTCCATAAGAATTTAAGTTTATCCTGGCCATTTGTATTTTTTTCTGCTTTTTAAGTTCTGGACCTTCCTGTTTAAAGAAGCAAGCAAACTGATTAGCAATAACGGAGTTGCCGACAAGTGGTAAAGACGAACCAATTGTTTCATCAATTCTATTTTTTTACTTTTTTTGTTAGTTCTACCACCAATTTCGTTAATTTTTTCCCAAATTTTAACGCTGTTATTTTTATTTTTTTTGAAATAGTACTGGTAATAATTTTGTTTTGCTGCTCTTATTTCGAGGTTAAGATTGTTTTTCAAGCTTTAATAAAGTGCAATTTGCGCAGTAGGAGGGTTACATTGTTTAGATATTTTAGACCACATTTTATTTTTTTATTAATTATTTTTAATAGTTCATGGTTCATCCATTCTGTTTTGTACGTTTTATGCTGACCTTGTTTTGGTTCCTGTTCAGGATTTTTTTAAATCTTATTTCTTTCGTAAATATCATTTATAGTTTGTTCAATTGCCTCATACATCAGATTTGGGTCCTTAAAGTTATTTTAAAATTCCCAGTTTTGCACGTTGAGTTGCTTGATAATTCCTTTTTGATTGAAAAAGGTATTTACAACCTCCGATTCATTGTTTCGGGCCAAAAATTCTGTGTCCTTATTATTACACAGTTAGATAGCTGTAAAATAGTGGTCTGCGAAATTAATTTTGACCAAGAAAGATGCTCAAGTTCAAGATTTTGTTTTCCCGTATACTAGGAAACAGGCTTTGAGCCTATTGTAGGCGGAGCGAACGGATCTTCATTTCAAACTTATATTTAGTTTTTATTTTAATGACGATACCACATTTGTTAATAATTCTTAAAAATCTGGGTACAATACTTCATGGGCTTTGTTGGGCTGTTTGCCTTTTGGTGTGACGTACTGGTGTTCTTTGCTGGCCTTTTTCTTATTTTAGCCTTTTTTTTTTATGTAGGCGTATGTTAGGTGTCAAATTGACGTTAACAAGCTTTCGTTTGCTCCGGCATTTAGTTTTGGTTTAGTTATTAGTAGTCTCCAAAACGTGAGCCATCACTGCGAGTAAAAATAAAACAGCACAAAATAAGGCGTTTAACTGCAAGCCAAACAATCATCGGTACGATAGTTTTTGATACTAGTCAGAAGATTCAAAAGGTTCACAATACTGCTTTGGTATAATATTTGACACCACCGCCAACGAAAATGTTGAGCTGGCACACCTCTATCACGCAATGCAACATAATATATTATTTCCTAACTTGCTATGACTGCAACAGCGATCTCTATTACATAATCTGAGAGAAATAACCATCACAATTTAGGTTTAAAATGTGTTAGCTTTTAGACCTAGTTTTAGGTTTTAGGCCTAATTTTTAGCGTTTAGGCGTAATATTTATCTCTGATTTACTTTCGTTAGTAGCAGCTTACAACAGTGGTTCGAGATTAAGCTTATTCCTTTATGCGATGCAACACGGTTTTGGTTTCGAATCCTCACGTTACCGTGGCAACCAGGAATTGAGAGAGGCGGGCGTATTATTGCTTCGTGTTTCGCGCTTTCGTGTTTCGTCTGATGTCAATATCGTTTTATAATACCGCTTGGCCTTGATACGACAATTTCAGGTTTCTTATTTGGGATTCCCAATGCTAGTGTAGACGCCACTTTCGTTGCCATGTTGAATTGAATAATCTTCAAAGCCTTCTTTTTTTCAAATGAAACTAACATGTGTCATTAATGGAATCCTTTTGTTTTTATGGTTGCGTTTCTTACTATATTGGTTAAATGCAAGCATCAAATGTTATTATTTCGTTGAGTTACGTCGAAAAAGATTATTAGCTAGAAGGAAGCAACCAAAATTTAATTTGCCGTTTTTTTTAAAGTTTACTTGACTACTATTAGCATGGTGTATGCTTCGTCGGAATTCCTTAACTATCCACGACTCCAAATTTACAATAGTGAGTGTGAGATATAATTCGAAAATTTTAAAATTTCTACAGTAATAATTATTCGATTTACGTCAAATTTTGGCTCAGCAATACTTTTGGGGGTATAAAGCGTTGTGCGAAATTTCATTTCAATCCGACGTTTTGTTTGGGCTCCACCCAGACTAAAAAAGTGCAACCAACGGACCAACAGACCAACAGACCAACGGACCAACATTTTGCAGTTTGGTGCCCGTTATAGGCTACGCTTCGCTCACTCGCTCCGCCAATCAAATCAATACAAGATTTAACAATTTTATTCTGCCTGTATTCTTCCCGAGTTGGGGAATTTATGAATTGGGAGAGTCCATAGGATGCCATACAATTGTCAAATTTTTCAATATCATATTTTTCTGTATGATCCTGAAAGCCATCCAAAACATTCAAATTTAAGTCACCAATCAACAAAATATTGTCATTTGACTTTTTAGTGTTAAGCAGCATTTTTAATTTTTTTTAAATAAAATTTACCCTGCTTGATGATGGTTTCCTATAAAGAGCTACGAGTTCAATACATTCTTTTCATAATTGAAGGTGCAGATGATAGCGTCATTTTCATCAATTTTGTTGTTGATACAATTGATATTATGTATTTTTAATTCATTTATGAAAATTAAATACCACCACCTTTTTGATATTTTCTGTATTTGGTGTAGTTCTTCATGTTAAAAAGTTTCGCCTCATTTTCATTTAAATTAATTTCCGTAAAAAATAATCACATCCCTACAAATTCCTGCCGTTTCAAATTCTGCAAGCCAAGAGTCCCAGTTAAGCTTGCAGCGTCGAATATTTGTGTGTATGCACTTAATTTTCTCGACTTCACTATAAATCAAACATTTCTTTAAGTCATCAAAGTTATCACACACAGTGTTCAAATAATCCCCAGAATCATTTATTATGAAGATGCTCGTGTGTCGGGTTCACTTGTTTGATCTGAGATTCCTGAGGCATGTAAAGTAGGTTTAGATGTAGGTATCTTTTTCACTATTTTTTCAAGGTCTTCTTCACTTTTTATGTGGTGCACAAATCTTGATTTTTCGTTTTCTTTGACGTTTATTTTGCCGTCCTTGAACCGTATATATCCATGAGTGCTCTGTAACTCTTGCTTTGCTTTCCATAGGAGTGTTTTATAGAAGCTGGTCAGGTGCTCGTTTATAAAATTTTTTTTCTTGATTTCCATTTCCAAAGACGTCGTTATTCGTGATATTTTTTTTCTTACACTCAAGCCAATGGTGTGAGTTAACTCGGTTTCTAAATTGGATAAAAATTGTTGGGGTTCTGTTTTTATTTCTTGATGGAAGTCTGTGAGCTTTATCGATCCACGTGTCATGGAACTCATGAACGTCGATGGTGTCGGCTAATCGATAGATACTGTCTCTTAAGTCTTCATTCTGTTCGGTTTCTACTCCGAATATTTCAATGTTTCTGTTTCTGCTATATTGCTCACTTTCTTCTTGGTTTTGCTTGATTGTGTTTATTGAACTTTTTAGGTTTTTCAAGTCCTGTTACTCAATAAGTTCAGTATAGTTTCTCACTGTTTGTTTTGTCTTCTCTCCAAGACTTCTATTCTTCTTAGTAGTTTTTTGTTTTCAGCTTTGATCTCATTCAAATTTTCTTGTATTTGGTCGTATTTCTTGTTCACAAACTCAATACTAATCAGTATCTGATCGTTAGATTTTGCCACTACGTCCATTTTTAGTCTTCCAGCCGTACCGGCTGAGAAGACTATTGCAACGACTTTGTTCGTCCGTCCGTCCGTCGCTTTTTTCAACTTCGTAACGGTACCAGATATTGACGACCATTGTTTACAACGTTAGATTCAGTGTGAGAAGTTAGTTAAAAAACATGGCAAATTAAAACATCGTTACCTCCTTATAGCTTATAGAATTCTTCGACGTAACTAAACTAAATAATAACATTTGATCGTCGAATTAAAATCCTAAGGATAACACTCAATAAAAACAAATGGATTTTAGCTTCGTTTAAACTAGTCTCGTCGCATTGTTGCATGAATCATCGAACCAAATTTCCCATTAGGCCATCAATTCTCCATCTGCTACTTACGAAATTAAAACTGCATTTTTAAAATTAGGCCTAAAAATGAAAATTAGACCTAAAATCATGTTACCATGGCAACGTCAAGTTGCTACAAGTCGCTGTTGGCTTCATCAACAGCGTCTCTCTCGTCACTTCCCTACTACCACTGATCTATATAGGCTACGTTGCACGTTACGTTGTAACACTGTCATTGTGTGGCAGAAGGTGCACCGTGTTGCAAAATGAATAGGCTTACTATACAATCCATATCTCCGTTAGCTGCTACTTGTAAAAATTAAAACTGCTGGTTAAAATTAGGCCTAAAAGCTGACAATTACGCCTAAAATGCAAAATAGGCCTAAAAGCTAACACATTTTTAACCGACAATTGTGATGGCTATTGCTTTAGATTAGTATCAAGGACCGCGGTAGTGGTCCTTACGTAAGCCTCAGCATGAACTTCCATGTTAAACGTCAAACTTTGAACTCCTATAGTCTCGCCCAGAATTAACATAGACCAACGAAATTCGGTATTTGGGGTCGAGTCGTAACTATTTCACCACATTACAAATTTTAATGACAACAATCAAACCGTTCGGCGCCCACAGCATGGCCATTTCTTGTTGTTGTTGTTGTTGTTGTTGTTGTTGTTGTTGTTGTTGTTGGGACTCTTTGCCCTCACCTGGACACCGAACCACTGAACCAATTTTCAAGTTCTATAGCTTAAAACGTAGGTATGGACAAGGCCTAGGACCTTTCGCAGGATATTTTAACGTAACCACAATATTCTTGAAACGGAAAGCCAAATGGGCTAAAGCTTTTGCTCTCACCTAGAGATCGAACCAATGAACCGATTTTCAATTTGTAAAGCTTAAAATGTAGGTATTAACACCGACCAGGGCCTTTTGAACCCGATTTTGATGTGACTGCATTATTCTCGTCGGCAGAGCAATTATTATTGCAGAGCCCTGGGCAGAAATCATTAATGTTGCTGTTGGGACTCTTTGTCCTCGCCTGGAGATCGAACCACAGAACCGATTTTTAAGTTCTATAGCTTAAAACGTAGGTATGGACAAGGCCTATGGCCTTTGGAATGCTATTTTAATGTAACTACATTATTCTTGACACGGAAAGCCAAATGGGTTAGAACTTTTGCTCTCACCTAGAGATCAAACCAATGAACCAATTTTCAATTTGTACAGCTCAAAATGTAGGTATTAACACCGATTAGGGCCTTTTGAACACGATTTTGATGTTACTGCAGTATTCGCATCGGCAGACCAATTATTATTGTAGAGCACTGGGCAGAAATCATTAATGGAATACCAAATTTTTGCAGAAATTTTGCAGAAAACATAAATTTGGCACACAAGTCTTTCTTAACAGTAAAAATCGAACCAGCCACTGACCCCAATGAAATACCCAAAGTGCCATCAGTG
>JAHWFP010075020.1:0-11751 GCA_023313725.1 Lithobius niger
GGGGGGGGTAAGCTTTTGCTGTGGGTGTAAACAAGGTGCGTCAATCTCTGCGGCGTGATCGGATGGGTCGAGGTGTAGTTTGGAAATCAAAGCACGGATTTCCTGTTCGGATTAGTTCAATCCTCCATTCTGGATTTCAGCTAAATCCAGGTCGTCGGGTGTTGAGAAAGGCTGAATTGGATTTCTCGAACGCATGAAGTAAGGTCGACAATGGTTGACGTGTACGCTGACAATTTTAAAGGGGTCCAGGTAGTGCACTGCTCTCACGATGACTGGATTTATGAATTCTACTAACCTGTAGGGTCCAACCCACACTTTCTGAAGTTTACTGGAAATTTCTTCAATCTTCACGAAGGACTTGATTAATAAATAATCATCTGTCAAAAATCTGTAGGGGCGTGCTGTCTTGTTGTAGAAGTTTTGAAGACGTTGAGTTGCGATAGCGTTTTGCTGCCGCACCACCTCGAACGCATTTAACAGTTTTGTCTCCAGCCTGACTACTGTATCGTCGCTGTTGTAAATTTTTCTTGCAGGTTCGAAGATTAAGCTGCTGGGGATCCTGAATTCGACGCCGAAGTGAAGTAGGTGGGGTGACAACAACGTGGAGCTGTGGGGGGTAGAATTTAAGGCGATGCAGGCTGCTTGTAGGTTGTCATCCCATGAGTGTGGATCGTCTGCTACTATCTTCCTTAAAACGGTTTGTACCGAGTTGTTGCAAATCTCTACGCCTCCTCCTGTCCAAGAAGCATAGGGGGTGAAGTTTATTTGCTTCACATTGAATAGATTGCATAATTCTGCACTAACTTTAGAGCAAAATTCGCCTCCGAGGTCGGAACGGAGCACCCTGGGGGGTGAGAATCGTGCGAAAAGCTTGGTGTATAGCTTCCTAGCTACAGTTTCGGCTCGTTTGTCGGGAATCCCAAAAGCAATGACGTAGCGACTGAAGTCATCTACGAGCGTCATCACGTAGGTGTTATTCTTGTGGGTGGTGTTTAGTTTTCCTATCAAATCCATAGACCAGCTCTCCCCTGGTCTCTGTAGCGGTTTGTAGGCTCTGAGTGTTGCTTTATATGGTTTGTTGGGACGATTATACTGCTGGCAGATGAGGCATGTCTTCACGTAGTAATCTATGTCTCTGATCATGGTGGGCCAATAGCAATGTAGCTGAATGAGCTTTAGGGTGCTCTTTGCTGCTCGGTGGCCGGCTGCGGGGGATGAGTGGTAGTCGCGAATACAGAAGTTTACCAGGGCCTCTGGGATGCAGACTTGGGCTATATCTTCCAATCTTCCTTGTGAGGGGTCTTTTAGCCATGTTCTGTACAGCATGCCGTCGAAATCCTTGTAGTAGATATTCCTTTTATTGCTGGCGTCGATGACGTCAGCTGGCTCGTCGTCTTTGATGCTGCGCCAAATCCTGCCGAAATAGTCGTCTGCTCTCTGCTCTGCTACTACGTGGCTTCGTGTCCAGTCAGGGAATTGTGAGTCCAGTGTGCAAACTGGTATCTCTACTCGAGATAGAGCATCACTCACGGGTATAAGCTTGCCAGGCCTATGTTGAATTTCGAAGTCGTACTCCCTTAGCCTTGTGAGAATCCTCTCTAGTTTAGGAGATAATCCACTACTGTTGTACAAAAAAATTAATGCCATATGGTCTGTGGCTAAAAAAAAGGATTTACCAATGAGGAAGGTGCGAAAGGTTTCACAGGCATGTACTGCTGCTAAAATTTCTTTCACAGTGGTGCTTTCCCTTTTCTCAGCTAGCGTTAAGGTTCTTGAAGTATAGGCTAAAGGGTAGGTTATGCCGTTATGTATTTGTGTGAGGCAGCCGCCCAGCGCTACGTCACTTTCGTCTGACTCTACGTAGAAAGGTTTAGAAAAATCCGGGTGACGTAGGGTAGCTGCATTTACCATAGCCTTTTTCAAACCTTTGAATGCGTCGTCTGCTTCCTTGTCCCATATGAACTTCGCATTTTTCTTGGTTAGCTTGGTAAGGCCCATTGAGTAAGCTGAGAAGGAGGGAATGTGTCGGCGAAAAAATCCGCACATTCCAATGAATCTACGTATTTCTTTAACGTTTCTTGGCTGTGGGAAGAGTTCCATGGCTTTTATCTTATCTCTATCTGGTTGCACACCCTCTTCGTTAACGATGAATCCGAGAAACTTGACTTGTTTTGCAGCGAAAATGCATTTTTCGGGGCTAAGTTTCGTTTTCGATTTCTCGACGAGTGAGAGGGCCTTGTCTACATGAAGCAGGTGTGTTCGGAAATTTAAGGAGCTGAGGAGCACGTCGTCAAGGTAGATTGTACAGTAGGCTCCTAAAATTTCTGCGAAAATCTGCTGGGCGCAGAATTGGAAGTGGGCGGGCGCTACTTTCAAACCCATTGGAAGTTTGGAAAAGCAATAAACCTTGTTGGCGCTTTGAAACGCTGTTTTTTCCATAGATGACTCGGCTAGCTTCAGCTGAAAAAATCCCATGCGAAAATCTAGCTTGGTGAAGTATTTGGCGCCATTGAGATTTGCTAGTGCTTCGCTGATGATGGGTAGTGGTACAGAAACTGATTCAGTAACTGCGTTGAGACCGCGTAAGTCCACTACCACCCTATAGCCTTCAGGCCTTCTTTTTATGAGAAGACATGGGCTGAGCCATGCTGATTTGCATTCCTTAATTACTCCAATGCTGACTAGTTCTTCTAAATACTTGTCCAAAATTTCCCGTTGATGGAAGGGCACCCTGTAAATCTTCGACCTCACTGGGGCTGATGACCCTGTTTCGATGTTTACTTCATAGTCCTGGTAAGTTCCGAGATCGAATTCATTTTTGCTGAAGGCGTCCTGATGTGTCTTGAGCATTTCCAAAAATTCCATACGTTCTTCTTTGTTTAAATCTGGTAAATTGAATTTAAACTTTAAATTATTCCATTCTTCTTCTGAAAATGGTCTTTGTTGAGGTGCTGTGTCAGTTGGTTGACTGGGTCCGGTTTGAGGATTTTCTGGCGTTGACTGGGCGGACCCGACGCTGCTGATTTCTATAGACTGTGCGCGCCCCTTTGTCTGAGTGGGCCTTGAAAGGGAAAAGAAGTCAGAACAGGTTCCGGGATTAGCTAGCGAAGGGGCCGATGTTTTGTCCGCGTCGTCCGTTGACTGTGCTCTTCCTATTGTTCGGGTTAAGCTTGAAGGGGTGGGATTATCCTTTGTAATTTGCGTTCCTAGATCCTGTTCGTTGTGCTCTTCGTCATTATATTCTATTTCAACCGTTGTGTTGTGGCCTAAAATAGAATCTGCCTTTAGAATTTGATCCTCCCCGGATGTGTTAATAGCCATAATCGGGATTAAACCAGTAGGGCTAGTGTTAACCAAACATCTGGCGAGAAGGATCGGAAATTCTTTGCATTGTGGCAAAAATATGCCACTCTGCTGCTCAGGGTAGGCTTGGTGGATTTTGCCGCAAATTTTTGTTTCACTATTGTTTGGCAAGACAACGTCTTTAAATAATGAAACTGGTACCTCAACGTAATATTGTTGAGGTGTCGGATTCCAAGTGGATTTTGGATTTTCGTCTGTTTCTTCGTCTGAAGAAATATTGATCGTTGCAATGTGCTCAGTTGAAACGTTATAATTCTCAAAATTAATTAATTCCTTGTTTTTACCATAATTTTCCCAAGCATCGAAAGGTGATGGAGACAGATTAAATTTGAGATCCCTTATTTCTAAAATATGGTCTGAACAATTTAATTTAACCAAGTCAGGTTGTTTTGATAAAAAATCGTAACCCAATAAAACGTGGATTTTTCCAAAACTGCCATCGGGAACAACTTTAAACTGCTGGCTTGTGGAAAATCCGCATTTGCTTATTTCAGCGATCAACGTTTTTTCTGCTGTAACCCCTTTTCCACCGACACCTACTAAATTTACGGGAGCTACGGTTTTGACCTCGTGACATTTAATTTGTGGATTTCGTAACAATTCTTGTGCAGTAGACGATTCGATCAGCGAGACACCTGCTCCGCTGTCTAAAAGTGCTACTTTCCTTAAATTGCCGAAATTAAAAATTAGATGGGGCCTTGGGTAAGCAGATTTCGAGTTGTAGCCTATGCAGTCAACTCGAACCTGATTCGGGTCTTCCTTGTCGACGTGAGTCTCGTTCCTGGGATCTAGTTCCTCGATTAGGCCTGTAGTATCGATCGCCGCCGCTGGATGGAGTTGGTGTGGCGTTGGATTGTCTGAAAACTCCGGATTTGCTTGTTGCTGCGTTTTCCTTTTTTCTTGACGCTTTCTTCGTTTTCCTTCTGTAATTTTTTCGGGGTTAGAAGTGCTGTCCCAATAAATTAGACAGATTGTTGGTGATGTCACTGACGGAATTAGAGGAATGCGTAGCTTCCATTCTTGTTGACTACGGTCGGAAATCTTGATGGCTTCGCCGGAATGAATTAAATGCGATCTTCTTTCGTTGGTGTCCGATGTGCTACGGAATTCGACTGTTCTGTCATCTCCGATTAATTCCAGAACTATGGGGTTGTTGGATTTGGATAAATTTAATTCCGAGTGGAAATTTGTGGAGTCAATTCCATCTTCAAAGAGTGTTAACATGACTGAATCGCATGATAACTTGAAAATCTTGTTTACTTTGTTGAGTTGCTCCGAAAAATTTGTTACAAGATGGGAGTTTAGATTTAGAGCTGGGGCTACGTATTTTTCGGGAACTGCGCCGAAATACGAAGCTAATCTTGGCAACGTTAGTGTCCTGTCCTTGAGTGCTAGTTTTTGTTGGTGCCAGTCGACTGTTGAGTATAAATCTAGTAATAAACCAGCAGCGTTGATTGTCGAGTGGATTTTCCTGCTGTGAAATAATTTATTTGTTTGTTCTCTAGGCGTGGGGGTGGGGGTGGATGACGGGATTTCAGGATTTTCGGTACTGACTGCGTTGATCGGAATTTTTTCCGTGCTGGGGTACCCTGCTAACTCAAAAAACCTGTTACTTTTTGAGCTATCTCCTAGTTTTTTGACTGTTGTGCGCTGGTTTGCTGCTGCTGGTTGTTTGTTGAGGTACGGGGCCGAGTATAGTTTGCGTTGTTGTTGCTGTTGCGGTTGTTGCTACGTTGGCGACTGTAGGATGACAAATTTAATTGTTGGTTGTCCCTAGATTCTTGATTGTTGCTTCTTTGTTGGTTTGCTCTTGGGTAATTTCCTCGTCCGTCTCTTTTTGGAATTGGTTTCCCCTCTTTTTCTAGCCGTCTAGTGTTGGCTGCTCTAACGATTTCCAGTCTTTGTTCTTGTGTTTTACAATCTCTGCTGATGTGATTTTTTCCGTAGCAGCGAAAACACGTGCGTGATTCTTTTCTTTCCGGCTGGAAAACGTCGACTCTGGCTTCTTGCACGGCGCCACGCATTTTCAGGTTTCTAACTTCTCTGTTTGTTTTTTCGATTTCTTGCAACATTTTTGCTAGATCGGCGGCTGTTACGTTGGCTGTTTCGTCTGGGGCTGATGACGTGAAACTTGTACTGATTGTAGGCTTAGGTGGTGGCTTCTTTTTAGGCTGTTGCTCTCCTTCTTCTGTATATTCGCTGATTTCCGTCTGACGTTTTAGCGTGACGTGAAGCATTTCTTCCCAGCTCCTAGGTTTTTGATTAGCTAAGAACGTTTCCAGTTCTCTGGGCATGGCCGATTTAAAGGTGCATCGCATGGTTTCGTCTCGCATTCTCTTCTTAAGTGTTGCTTCTAAATTGCTATCTTCTGGCTGAACCATCCAGATTTCGGCTGCCATAATTTCGAGACGATCGGCAAATGCTTCGATTGATTCCCCTTCATACATTTTTGCCCTTAAAAACTTAGCCCTAGTAATTTCGGCTCCTCCAGCGCCGAATCTTTCAATTAAAGCTGACTTGAAAGTTGGCCAAGATGTTTGTTCGGCGATTACTAGACTTGTTGCGACGAAACGAGCTGCTCTGTTGATGCATTTGTTGGTTGCTGCTGCTATCAGCTCGCTATCTGGCAAATGGGGATCAATTTTTCTCAGGTTATCTGTAAGGAGGAGGAAGGTGAAAATGTCGGTCCCTCCTTCCCCTGAGAATTTAGGCAGGTTTTTCTTTGCTTCTCTGATGTCCTCCCACATTCGAGCTTCTACTTTGTCCCTAATTCTTTCGTTGCTGCTGTTGTTGTTTTGTGGGGTACTGCCTATTTTTTCTGCTAGCCTATTTAAAACTTCCACTTGGCTTTCGTTGGCTTGCTGTAGGCCTGCTAAAATTCGTGAAAAGTTGCTGCTGTCTGATGCGGTGGGGCTTGAATGCAAGATTGGCTGATGTTGCTGGCTTGTAGTCTGCGTTGTTCTTGCTGGGGCCAAGAAAGGTGGGGGATTGACGGTTAATCCATCCGAAAAATAGCGTGAATTATTTGGTGGAAGGCTATGATGCTGTGGTGAGCGACTACGTGAATAATTCATTCTGTTTCTCCTGGAATCGTCTGGCGAATTCGTGCGAGAACGCTGTGGAAGGGAATCACGAGGAGGGCTACGTGATTCATGGGCATCATTCCGATGCTCATCTGTTGGCTGCTGGCGTAGTGGGGATTTCTCCGCAACTATGCTACGCTTGTTAGCAGGTGCTCTTGGCACGCGCTTACGTTGTCTGCTCTGCCGAGATTGATTCGGCTGCGAGGCGGGAGGAACAGGTGCATTGTCTGCGTGGGCGTCTGCAAGGCGACTGGGCTTCACAATTGGCCTACCACTAGTCGAAAGCTTTAAATTGTTCCTGTTTTTGGGAACTTTTTTCGAGCTTTTGCTAGCTGTAGTGCTTTTCTTGTGACTAGGCATGATTATGTCCTAAATTCGATCGATTAGACTGGGAGGAAAAATTCGATTTCGAGTAGCCTACTTGCTCTGGTATTTTTTCCAAAATTTTAATCCGAAAACTCGCTACTTCGCTCAATAATGACTAACGTGCTGCAGTTTTCTTAATGATTAGGCGTGGGTTAAATTCGAATCTAAAACTTCGACACCATTGTAAATCTCTCGTAATTCCTGATTGTTAGGGTTACGAGGATAACAGAGGTACGTAATAATAAATTCGTACCGGCCGGCGCTAATGCGATCGTTACTAACTACAGCACATACAAGCAATAATGAGCAAAGTAAGGGAGTCCACACAAGATATCGGTCCAAAAGCTATTTAATTCGATTATTTAGGGTTGGGGTTATCCCGCCGTTAATTCAAGTTAAACCTTCAATAACTAACGTTAACGCACTCTAGATTAGTTGGGCTAAGGGGCAATAAGAAAGGGGGCTCTTATATAAAGATGCGCCCTTTCCAAACACTGACCCGAACTTAGTCTCTAAAGGAGGGAAGCTCCCTTAAAATTCGGCTAAGTCCAAGATCGTCGTTATTACTTAACTCTGAACACTGCTGTGGGAATTCCGGCTCCAAAGGCTCAGTGGCTGGTGGCAATTGATGTCCAAAAAGTCGGGAGTGAGAGAGAAAATCTGCAGGACCCTTGGTTTTAAAGGGGGCCTGCATCCTGCTCTTTTGTGTAGCAGACGATGTGCGATTGGATGCTGAGGCTGAGGAAAGAGCTGATTGGGTTCGGAGCCGGACCACTGATGTTGACTGAGTATCTGGATGGGCCCACATGTGGCAGCAATTAGAGTGCATGAGGCAGAGGCCAAATGCACTGAGTGTCGTCTGCTAAGCTAAAACTAATGTTATTCTGGTAATAATAAATGGATGTCGTAAGGCTGTTTCCGTTAATAAGTTAATGTTATATCGATAAGAAGTATCGGTTGTGTATTGTTAGATACCGATACCGATACAGATTATTGATATCAATATTTTATATCGAAAGTCCTAATTCTTAAAATAATTACACCTATGTTTTACTCTTTTTGTCACTATCAACGTCTCCCTATGTGGGAGAATATTGTCAAGGACTGTAGCGACACTAATTAAATATTCATTAGGAATATTCTACGGGGGTTGCAACTTGTTCCCGGTTGGCCCTTCTTAAGGTTTTTACGAAACATTTTTCCTGCAAAAAATATGTCTCTCACCTCTGAGTGCAAAAGGTCAACTCTGTCGTTAAAAGGTTGTTGCGTTATTATCCATAAAACCTCCCAGTGATGTATAATATTACGGGTACCATCTCTAAACCCTTCAGTGTAAAATTTTCCTATGTAAACACACAAGTTGTTTGGTAACCTTAAACCACTCCAGTGGTAGTCTGTTAACTTTAAATAGAGCTGATAGTTGCGCATGCGCTTATAGTACCCTCTATTCCGATCCTTATCGCAAGCTAGGTCCTGTAACGGCGGACGCTACGATGGCTTAGGTGCTTGTAACGCCCCCGGTTTCCCTGGTGTACGTGGAGTTTCAGCTTGAGGTTAATCGGTGTTAATGACGACTTTTTACGTTATTCAACACAGCATGGACACTGTCCCAGTATGGGGGATGAAGCGCCGGTCCTAATTAAAGGGGCCTAACCTTAAACTGTCGGTATCGCTGCCACCAACGGTGGATTTAACTGTTTAACTAGCTAAAATCTAAAAATGGGCTACATATTTAATTTTACACTAAAATACAATTAATCAAGTCTAGCAAACGACTGAAGCTTAAAACTCCTGGTTTTAGTTTTGCGACGGAGAATGAAAACACTTTTACATTATAGTTTGCTTCGAAAGCTTTTGAATACCAATTATTTAAATAGGCAACAAGTTTACATTTACAAAAAGTAGCAAGTTCGGAATATACAATTTAGTAATTCACAAAATCAGACAAACACACTTGGTTTGAATAAAGTTTTAAATTTTCACATTAGAAAAAGTAAATCATGAGTGCTCCCGGAGACACCCGCAAGACTAAACAGCCGCAACTGATAGTAGTCTATCTGACAGTATGTTTCTTATGATCAACCGTCCACAGTTATGTTTCTAAGTTTTCCAAGTACAAAAAGATCAACCTCGCTTAGTTCCCTCGAGAACTTTTCTAAGTAATAAAAAGCCCGGCAGTTTTACACTTAGGCATCAGTTTGTTTCAATTTGACTTCCACAAAGATCAAACCGTCATTTAGTTTAGATTAAAAATCCATTTAAAATAAACTGGAAAAATTTGGTTTTTAGAAAAAAAACCACTCTGACGTTATGGGGAGAGGAAACCTAAGATGCCGCTACAGGCGTCTCCACCATAATATTCTCTAGCTAGAGAGTTAAGTTAAGTTTTAAACTAAAATTTAGAATATGGGGGTCCTAAACTGAACTTTCAAAAGCTAAACTATAACATACGAACCACTACCATCGTGCCCGGCATGGCATTCCCCGGACATGGCGTCTCCACTCCCGACTGGCGTGACCGGTCTCTAGCTTGAGATCTGTGAGCTGTGCTGTCTATACATTCTGGGGCTGGGGTTTTATGCTGGAGAGGAGGGAAAGCGCGGACGTCGAGGATAGCTGCGGGGGTCTGATTGGCCGAGGGCCTCGAGAACAATGGAAAGTGGGAGGAGAAGTCGGTTGAACAAAGGGACTGGGTGCAGAGCCGTTTGAAGGAGTGGGAACATGTAAAACGGAAAAAGATAGGCCTGTTTTGAGTTTTACTCAATTGAACTTTCGGAAATGGGCCTTTACTTTGTATTATTGGCTACGGATTGAATATTTACATGTTTGCAACGTGATTAGGCTCTTGTTAAAGCTTATTACTTGGCTTTGGGTAATGTCTAGAACATTACTATTAAATTAAACAAGCTTTAACGGTAAACTGTAGTGTTAAACACCACAACTAGTTTTGGCTGGGGAGGGGGGCAAAATTGGGTAATTCGAAGTTTTTGCACAGTTTGACTTTCGGATTTGGTTTGAACAGATCTTTTTAAGAATTCTTTTAGTGTTTAATAGTAGATCAAGCTATTTGTAGGTTTCGGTGGGTCACAGTCAGGTCCAGAGGAGAACTAAAATAAACATATATACACTGAAAAATTCGTGTCCGGTAGAATGCCAGGTCGTAATGCGTTTATACGTTTGGACATATGGTAGCGTTTCTGGGGGTAAAAGAATATAAATAAAGTATAAATGCGGTTAAGTAAACTAGCTTAATTGAATGCTATAACGCATTAAGTTACAGAGAACATTTAACCTTTAAAATTTTGAAGTTAAAATTCGATCGTTGTGGAAATTTTCCATATGGATTGCGGCCGACAAACACAATAAAAAATATCACACTTCAAAATGGTTGTCTGTACAAACATCATACAATACACTAAGCTAGTATGTTTGGGCTTTTTGCCCTAAAAGAAAAGGATAAAATGATGATACAAAAATACAGAATTTTATAATGGCGGCCATGATGAAAGTGCGATTTAGTCGGTTTTGGTCAATCTTCAAATGTAGTTTCAATGGTCTTCAAGGAAGAAAGTCCGGATTTGGGCTTCCCCAAGAGTCTTGTATTTTGACAGGCTATTAAACGTTGAAGAGTTTGTGGAAATCGGACCATTATTGCGAAAACGGCCAGATATGCCTCGGCAAGGCATTTGGGTGCCTCGAGAAAAAAAAATTTCATTTTTGGAAAAACAGGCGTTTTTTCGGTGGCGCTCGTTTACAGTCCTGAGGAGTGCGCCCAGGGGTTTTTTTCGAGGTTTTTCCAGATAAAAAAAATAACTCCCTGTGCACGGCTGACTGGTTAGAGCATTAAATGTTGCGACTATCTCATTTGAATTAACAGCTACAAAAACCCTTAAACTGTGACCCTTTATGGTCAAAATTTGCGTTTTTATTCATATAAACTTTCGTTTGTTCCAATTTTCTTTGTGGCCTGTACGACTTTCCTGCAACAAGCAGCGCGGACAGCACTAAGTTAATTTTTGCAACTAGTGTCCCTTTAAACTTGTAAGTTTTATTTTTACAAAAATTTCTTGAGCCGCAAAAACGTCAGTCCCCCAAAAAAACATAAAATGGCAATTTTTATTTTTTTGTAAACAGTGCATTTTATAACTTGTGGTGATGTATTTCACGGGAGGTGTATTCCTCAGAAGGTGTATTCCTTGGTGCATTAATTTAAGCAATTTCTTTACATGCCTTGGCAGTCTTGTTCTTTGGCATGTCTTGTGTGCACTGACCTTTTCTGTTGTAGCACTTATTTGGCGTTCGACAGTAACCCCAAATAGAGTCCTCCGCGTGGGGGCGTGTAAACGCGGTCTCGTATCAGACGCTCGTGGTGAGGACACCTTAACACCACCGAAGAAAAAACCTGAGGGCAGCTTTCTTCCACACCAGAAGAAAAATCGTCTATATGGCGATTCCACTTTAAAACATGGAAATACTGTATAATATTTCTTTAGGCATAAAGCCAAAACACCTTTTCAGCTTAGTTGTGTCTTAGATGTTGAAAACACACGATATTTTTTATTTGTAACAGGTGACAACTTTGTTTATTTATGAAAAATGTCCGATGTTCAAACCAGTTTAAAAATCTAACCTAAACTGCGATATAGCCCTTTAAAAACTAGCTGGAACATTTAATCTTTTAATTTGTGCACTTAATGCATTTTGGTAAATTTAACTTCTTGCCATGAACCCTACCGGAGCTCCAATGTTTATGTTTGTATATTTTCACGGACCCAGTGTATGATTTTATGTTTATTTTTTATAGCATCTCCGTCCAAACTCCGACCGTAGTGAACCTCTAAAAACGTAAACAAACTAGCTTTCCTTCGTTAAAAACATGCCTTGTATATAGCAGTTTCATTCCCAAAGTCGAATAATAATTCTGTGCATTACACTTCGT
>JAHWFP010075021.1:0-10488 GCA_023313725.1 Lithobius niger
TCGTCGTTTCCATCTTCCGCATGACATTGCGCGTCAGTTGGGCGATAAGTCTGTCCTCCTGTCCGGTGTTTTTCAATTTTTGCAGGAGGTACAGATGTATGACAAGATTTAGATTAGGGGTTTGAATAACATCTCTGTAATGTGTGGTGCAGTGGCAACCCGGACCACTGCACTGTGACTGAGGTTGGCGCTAATGACCAAGTTGTCGACGCGCCATTAAGCCTCAATCCCCCCTCTTATCTGGCATAGCGTTACCATCCACCATTGCATTTCATCGATCAACCCGTAATTTCGTTCGCTACGGCATTGGCATTTCGTATTAGGCCTAACCTCATTTTTATGTTGCTGATACGACAAATGAAACATATAAGCAGCTTCGTGTTGCAGTAAAAACCCGACGATTAACGAAGTTGGCGCCATTCCACCATCGCATTTCATTAACCAACCTGTAATTTCGTTCGCTTCGGAATTTGCATTTCGTATTAGGCCTAACATCACTTTTATGTTGCTGATACGCAAAATTAAACGAATCTTAACCGAGAAACAGCTTTGTGGTGTATCCGTAAAAACCAGACTAATAACGAAGCTGACATAATTTCCCTAATAAGGGCATAAAACAAAAGCAGCATCCTCTAAGTGAGGTATACTGTACAGATCTGTGGTTTGATTGTCCGCGGTCATTGTGAAAAGCTTCGTTCTGTATAATTACTGAAGGAGGAGGTCCGCTGTCGGTTTCGGTTTCGATGAGCCGGGGTCTTCCCAGTGTAATCCGACCATGGTCCTCATTTAGTGAAAAGAAAACGAAAATTCTCAGTGTAAGTCGACCATGGGCCTCATTTTGTGGAAGAAAACGAAAATTCTCTCTCTAAATGTGTCCGAATATGTTTGTAAATGCTCTTCCACACTTTTCACGCTCAGTTTGTCGTTACTATGGACGTGTGCGTGTCTTGGCAAAACTGCGTTTTTACTATAGCGTTTACTTTCGTGTTTCCTGTATAGATACACCTTTCAAAACTGAAGACACACTTCACTTTTGAAAGGTTTATCTACATAGGGCACATTATTTATTCCTGTATGCCTTGCCATCTGCCTCAAATTTACAACACAGCTCTGTACTATATTAGTTTAGTAAACTACATCTATATGAAAGAAGATTTTCAACTCTCACCACACTCGAAAGTTTAATCTCCACTGTGTACGATGGCATGCACAGTTAATTGATTTTTTTGCATCCTAATACCTAGCTGCTTTGTCATTTAAATTAAGAAAATTCAAACAGTTCAAGAACACTAAAATTAATTATTTGTCTCTCAGCTTCATCAGCTTCGTTTTCCAGCTGAGGGAAAAAAACGAGAAAACTTTGCTTAAGCCAAAATAAAAACAAAAACATTCCTCAGAAATGTGGAATTTTAGTTTTATAACGCTTGAAGTATTAACAATTTAGTTGTTATATCAGAGTGTTAGAGATCGTTCCAATATAAATAAGATGAAATGAGAGACTTTCCCACTTCCAACCTGTATTCGCAGAAAGGAATTGAGGTCGCCAATTAACATTTCTGTGCTGTCTAAGGTTCAAAATAATTTTTATATTTTTAGAAATTTTTACTTGTTTATTTATCCATTTCTGTGTAAAAGAATTTAAGTCTTTTTTTCCTGCTCTAAGCAAATTTCCCTTGTTTTTTTGCTTGGCTTGAGAACGAAGCACAATAAGTTTAGAATCAAAACATTTTTACTGTTGTTCCTGAAGTAAGCCCAAAAATGCACGAGGAACAACAGTAAAACTGTTTTGATTTTGGGCTTACTTAATTCACAAAATTTGACTAAGTTTTTACTCCCATATTTGATGCCATATTCTCCTCCTTCCAACGGCTACTCAAATTATGAACAAGTTGATGACCTCTTAAAGCTGGTTTTCGTTAGAAGGCCATAACACAATCGTTACATCGAAACAGTTTCCGTCGATTGTGATTGTGACTGTGACTGTGTTGAAGAGCACGAGTAGTCTAATATGATTTATCTCTTACAGATGTTTGATGCTCTCCCAGCTTATAGTGCATTGCCATAGGGCTGAAAAAAGGGTCCCGTGTGCAGTTTAATGAAGCAACAAATATGTTGGATAATCTTGTTCTACACCATGCCAGCTTCCTTTTGGACCATGGAGGTTGTGTTGGCCCGTTTGCGAATTGGTCACACCCGACTTACTCACTGTTTCCTTTTGCGGGGGGGTTGACCCTCCTGAATGTTCTTGGTGTCGACTGCCACTTATGGTCCGGCACTTACTTGTTGATTGTCGCCATCTTGATGGTGTTCGTCGTCGGTTCCATCTTCCGCATGACATTGCGCGTCAGTTGGGCGATAAGTCTGTCCTCCTGTCCGGTGTTTTTCAATTTTTGCAGGAGGTACAGATGTATGACAAGATTTAGATTAGGGGTTTAAATAACATCTCTGTAATGTGTGGTGCAGTGGCAACCCGGACCACTGCACTTTGACTGAGGTTGGCGCTAATGACCAAGTTGTCGACGCGCCATTAAGCCTCAATCCCCCCCCCCCATGGTGTCATCCCCATATGCAACCGGAAGTGGCGATATGACGTCATCAAAATGGCTGCCGACATTGGTTAAATAAACACTTATATCTCTGCAACCACTTGACCTATTTACTTTTTCTATAGCTCGTTTTAAAACCATTGAGATACACTACCGTTAAAGTCCTACGAGTCAATACATAACACGCAAAGGATTTCACGGTATAGGCTCGCAAACATAAAAATGCCTGATTTTCTACTCAAGTTTTTATCCTTAGTTGGAAATAACGGCCAAACAACAAGACTGGAGCAATACTTTTATGGGAATTAGATTATAGTAAATTCTGTTAGCTTTAAAATAAGCTATAGAAATTGAAAATCGGTTGAATGGTTCCCGAAATATCAACGCTGAGGCGAACGCATTTCACTAGGATGCTGCAATTCTAATGCTGATGCAGCTAGTGGCAGTAAGGATAACTTCCGCAGTTTGTCGTTAGGCGGCGCTTATAATATGACGTTTGAACATTGTTCGCCGGCATACACGTCGTACATCATCTTCTGAGGCAAGATTGAGATAAACTTTGATAATAATCATGTTGTACTCATAATCATATGTAGCATCAGAGTAAAGCATTCAGAACTAAGACTAGTGTCGGTATTCACAATAATAGTAAATTGGCCTTCAAACAACGGTGCGATTATGCTTATTGTTTTCTCATTTCATAGTCGGAATCTAGTGTGAAGTTTGCCAAATCAGAACGCTCACCATATGCAATACCTATAAGACTTAAAACAAAAATTATGAATTGTGTTTAATTTGTCACAAAATAAAAAAAGGAACAGCTAGTAATTAATTCCAAGCCTGGCAGTTTAGTGAACGTTCTAACTTGTATTCGAGAGTTGTCTGACTATGACTACGGGTTGTATCCTCGGAAGAGAAGAATCACAATCAGAATGTGTTTATTGGGTATCGGCCCGTAGCCATGCACCCTAAGAGAAGAAGATTACACAATGACAATGCAGAAGGTTTGATCCTAAACAATGCAACTTGGCACCTGTCCTGTTATAAGGCAACAACAAACAAAACAATTCACGCTCGTGCATGTTAAAGTTATTACAGAAAAATACAGTTGCAAATAATCCTCCCTCTGTTAGCACTTCAGCGTGTATTACACGTTCGACTGTGCCAGCAAAAAACAAAAACGACGCGAAAAATTGTTTCTTTTGTGACAAAGAGGGCTCCGAAAATAATACATTACGTAAGGTTGAAACTAAAACTGCCTGCGCTCATTTAAAGGCAGCCATTGAAGTTAGCAATTTAGAAAATCAAATGATCCGTCTTAATGCAGCTATAGACAATGAGGACGCCATCGCTATGAATCTTCATTATCATATTGTCAAGAGCGAAATAATACAAAACGACCCTTTACCAAGCTAGATGGTACAAAAACACCATCATTCTCAACCATTTTCTTTATCCAGGTCCGTCTCAATTCTAAGAATCTTGCGGTATGCTACGGTACACCCATAATTATGGAGCGAATTAACCAGTAATGCACTTCTGTTTTTGTGATGTACCGAAAGTCATACTGCTACAGGTCTAGGGTAATCCCGGCAATGACGTAATGCAGTGGTATTGTTTGCTTTTAACAATTGCTTGTTTGATAGATATGTATACATAAGAGACACCGTCGCTGTGTTAACTTCATTATCAAACTGTTGTAAGGTATGTTACTGGTAACTGTCGCACGTCCGTGAACAAACCATAGCATGAAAATGGATAACTTAACAGGGATTATGCCATTCATTTCTTCTGTCAGTGATCCACTGAACTCCTATTTTCTAGCCTTTTCAGCACGTCGTCGTAGTATTGCTGCTGCTTTGTAAAGTGTTTTCAATTCTTGCGTTTTATCTTCTTCAACTTCCTAGTAATGAACAGCAGCTTCTCTCACACTTTTCAAGTGAACACGGTCAGGCTCATTTAGACTCTTTGCTTTACTAAATTCAACATCAGGTATATATACAGCAATAAACTCTCGTAGATGCTGCCGGTAGTAAATAGATTCCTGTACACCATTTCGTTGGCATATGTTCTCTACGTCATGTATAACGTTCCCATATCGGTAAATTTCCCTTTCTCCAAGGTAGGCATCAACAATACTCATGAATGCAACAATGGAAGCTGTTTCGGCAGTTAATGATGGGTTAACTTCAGCTGTTTTTGTACTGTTTTTTTCTCCGTACATTGTTAACTTGCCGTGTCCAACAGTTCTTATGATAATTAAGATTCATAGCGATGGCGTCCTCATTGTCGACAGCTGCATTAAGTCGGATCTTTAGATTTTCTGAATTCCTAACTTCAATGGCTGCCTTTAAATGAACGCAGGCAGTTTTAGTTTCAACCTTACGTAATGTATTATTTTCGGAGACCTCTTTGTCAAAAAAGAAATAATTTTTCGCGTCGTCTTTGTTTTTGGCTGGCACAGCCGAACGTGTAATACACACCGAAGGGTTCTGTATTGGGTCCCTTTCTTTTAATCATATATCTTAATGATCTTTCCTGTAGCTCTAAAAACTGTGAACAAAGCAAATTTGCCGATGATCTTTATCGGTTTGCTGCTGTTCCGAACATAGACTCTGTTTCTCTTCTACAGAGGAAGATTGATTGCTTTGTGTGTTGGTCAAACGATTGGCAACTTCCAATCTCCAGGCGAAAATGTGTTTCTTTCCATATCGGTAATGAAACTCAGTCTCACCAATATACATTAAATCATCATGCCCTACCAAATGAGACCACGGTAAAAACTCTCGGAGTTTGGTTTTCATCTAATCTTAAACCATCCCACCACTGTGATAGGATTGTAAATAGCGCCTACAATCGCTTACACATCATCAAACGTGTATTCACCTCTGGTGACACGAAGATTAAGGTTTGGGCATTCAAGGTATATGTGCACCCACTGATTGAGTATGCTTGCCAGGTCTGGTCCCCCTTACCTCCTTCGTGACATTGACCATGTGGAATCTGTCCAGCGGAGATTTACCAAAACCTTGCCGGGCCTTTCATACTTTCCTTACGCTTCGCGTCTTGGGAAGGTCGGACTTGATTCCCTCGAGCTCCGTCGCCTGAAGGCAGATTTAATCCTGACCTTTAAAATGGTTCGCGGTTTTCTTTTAATTGACATCCCACTTTTTAACTTGTCAACGAACATGTGCACTCGTGGCCACTGTTTCAAGCTGACCAAACCCCCTGCCCGGTTGGAGACTCGCAGATCCTTCTTTGCAGTGAGAGTAATCGTGCCCTGGAACTATCTACCAGAGTCGGTGGTATCAGCTCCGCCCGTGGGCTCATTCCGACATCAGCTTGAGGAGGTTGACCTGAGGCGCTTCCTTAAGAGACCACATTTCTGTTCCCAACCCCCGTAATTGTGCTGGTGAGGAAGTTTCGGAGGAGAGGAACTTTTTTTTTTTGAAAAAGAAAAAAAAAAGGAAGTATTCCTTAAATGTTACTTGCTTTTTTAATGTCGGACCGGGGTAAGTAGCATTTATGCCCACCCGTTTCCCAAAACACTGACCATTTTTTGTTTTAAACCTTCATTATTATAAGTGCTAACAGAGGGAGGATTATTTACAACTGTACTTTTCTGTTATAACTTTCACGTGCACGAGCGTGAATTGTTTTGTTTGTTGTTGTCTTATAACAGGACAGATGCCAAGTTGCATTGGTTAGGATCAAACTTTCTGCATTGTCATTGTCTAATCGTCTTCTTTTAGGGTGCATGACTACGGGCCAATACCCAATAAACACATTCTGATTGTGATTCTTTTCTTCCGAGGATACAACCCGTAGTCATAGTCAGACAACTCTCGAATACAAGTTAGAACGTTCACTAAACTGCCAGGCTTGGGATTAATTACTAGCTGATCATTTTTTAATTCTTGACAAATTTAAACACAATTCATAATTTGTTGTAAGTCTTGTAGGTATTGCATATGGTGAGCGTTCTGATTTGGCAAACTCCACACTAGATTCCGACTACAAAATGAGAAAACAATAATCCTAATCACACCATTGTTTGAAGGCCAATTTTCTATTATTATGAATACCGACACTAATCTTAGTTCTGAACGCTTTACTCTGATACTGGATAAGATTATGATTACAACATGATTGTTATAAAAGTTTATCTCAATCTTGCCTCAGAAGATGATGTACAATGTATATGCCGGTGAACAATGTTCAAACGTCGTATTATAAGCGCCGCCTAACGACAAACTGCGGAAGTTATCCTTACTGCCACTAGCTACATCAGCATCAGAATGGCAGCATCCTAGTGAAACGCGTTCGCCTCAGCGTTGATATTTCGGGAACCATTCAACCGATTTTCAATTTCTATAGCTTATTTTAAAGCTAACAGAATTTACTATATTCTAATTCCCATAAACGTATTGCTCCAGTCTGGTTGTTTGGCCGTTATTTCCAACTAAGCATAAAAACTTGAGTAAAAAACCAGGCATTTTTATGTTTGCGAGCCTATACCGTGAAATCATTTGCATTTTTGGTATTGACTCGTAGGACCTTAACGGTAGTACATCTTAATAGCTTAAAAACGAGCTATAGAAAAGTTAATCGGTCAAGTGATTGCAGAGATATAAGTGTTTATTTAAGCAATGTCGGCGGCCATTTTGATGACGTCATAGCGCCACTTCCGGTTGCATACGAGGATGACACCATGGTGCAAAGGGAAGCTGGCATGGTGTAGAACAAGATTATCCAACCTATTTGTTTGCTTCATTAAAATGCACACGGGCCCCCCTATGGCAATGCACTATTAGCCAGAAGGAGAGCAGAACAATTATTTTCCTTGGTAGTTATTTAGAGATTCTTAGGATCTTTTACATGCTATAATCGGCATGAGCACGAGTCATCACAGCACCCTTCTCTTCTGGAAAATGCCTGGGATGCCTGATTTCAGACTTGAATCTTGAACCTCTGGCATACGAGACAGTCGTGCTTACCATCCGACTACGTTGCCCTCTAATGATTTCGCACTGTAGTTTTCTCTGCATTCTCTACATTCAAAAGGTTTCTTGGTACTGTGCACACAGGAGTGTCATGTTAAATGTCTAAATGAGTTTACCATACTCAATACATTTAAATGTAATGAGCTTGCTCTGTTACAGTGCGGTTATATGCTAAGGCTTTTTCGTTCTATCAAACTGTTAATACCAAGCCCAGTGCTTGTGATCCTTATGACTACATCTGGATATGTAATCTGTGGTGCAGTGGCAACCCAGATCACTGAACTGTTACTGAGGTTGGCACTAATGACGTAACTGTCGACTAGCCATAAGGCCTCAATCCCCGCCACCTCATCAACATCTAGATTTCTCTCCCACATGGGACTTTAAAATCGGCCGTGCTACTTATAGGCCGAAAAGAATTAACGACTCAAATGTCTTGTTAATACGCAGGGTCAGTCTTAACGTGCTATTTGATCCTTTGGTTCCACCTTTAAATAATGCGTGTAAAACACTGTTTATATACTTTTGTGGTTTGGAGAGCTTATCATAAAAAAACATTGCTTTTTTATTTTGGAAGTTTGGGATCAAAAGTTCGCGTAACATTTTAATTAAATCAACAGTCTATAATACATTTGTTAGTTTTGTAAGGAAGATCGTAAATTATCACTCTAGCAAAGCCCCCCCCCCCCCTCCCTCGACGTGTGAGAAGGTTTTGGTTATTTCCTAAATTCAGGTTCGTTACTGGCCTGTAACAGATTATTCTGTTTTTAAGTGTTCTTCTGTTTCTCTACTATTTCTCCAGGAACTTCGATCTTCTTTGTATGTCGTATCGGTAGAAATATGGGTAGTCTACTCAGTTTAGTAGTCCGTTGTGGCTGCTTGTGGCTGCTGGATCATTAAATTAAATAAAAATACCATTTATTTATTTTGTTCTAATTTAACTTGGATCCAATTTGTTAAAATGCATGTCAAGAAAAGTTACGTAGATACTTTTTCCGTAAAAGTTGCATCCGGCTTTTACAATCCATGAGACGTGATTTTCTGTAAAACCCTTCGAATTTACTTAATGTTTATTAAGGTAAATGTCGGATTCGTTTGGATAACAATATGTAACCTCTGTTGTTGACATGTACCCTTCCACTCGAAAAAAATGTAAATATTGTTAAATATTGTCATTTGAAAAAAAAAAAAAGATCGACTTTGTGTCGGTCTTATTTACGAATTGCATTTGTGACCATAAAAATGTATTTCAGCTTGGAGCCAGAAAACTGTAAGTACAAATGCGGTTGGAACCAATCTTGAAATCTTTTAGTTTGGACATAAAATTCTAGTTAGTTTAAAATATAAATTGGCATTTTAATCTAGGTTAAAACTTATAGTTTAGTGCTTCGTTATTTGACACGGTTCACGTAACGTAATGGCAAGAGTGCTTGCGCTCGTAACAGCTGTTAGCTAGTGCCAATGGCGAAATTTAGATTTGCGTCTCAACTCAACTTAGAGTTGGACTTTTTCATTTATCGAGCTTTAGTCCTATAGCTATTAACTCGTAATACTGCATAGCATTATTATTTAAAAAAAATTAATGTGAGTGCATTTCAGTTTGAAATTAGCATTACGGACCCTATGATCGTCAAACCGGAACCAGATCGGCGAGAGTTGTTTTAGGCCAATCACAAGGCGCGAGCTCGGCCAATGGGATGCTTGCGATCTTGGATGCTCTTTCTTCAGCCTTGAAGAAAGCACGGGCGTTTGAACGACGCCGTTTTCCGGAAGTCAAGTCGGCGATCGCTGGAAATTTTAGGATTGCAACATGTAGCCAGCCAACAATCGCCTTAGGCGCAAACGCATCAAGGCAATCGTCGAATTGAAATGCAATTTATGAAATTGAGTTAGGTTTTCAACAAATGAGAAGCCTTGAGCTCTCTTGTCCGTCCGCGTGAAGGCACTGTATTTCGGTATTTAAGGAAACGGGCATTTGTAATCTTGGTCCCAAAACCACTGCAGATCGGCGGGATGCTATGCCATTTCTAGAGTATGTGAGTGCTTAGCCGAGTAACGGATAATATGAAGCTGTAGAAGTTGCGGTAGTACCATGACTTGGTAAGCTTTAGATTAGTTAAGTATTTAAACTAAAATGTAGTCTAAAGAAACTTATAAGAAACTTATAAGAAACTTATAAGATCTTATGGGGAAGGGATCCTAAAATGATTTAGACCCCAAGAAGATTAATAAGAAATAGTCCTAGCTCTTAAGCCCAACATTTCTTAGCCTACGCAATGAATGAGGAAAAGCTAGTGTGAGTTCCACGGGTTCCTAAAAACCTTGATAATGTATTAATTTTCTTCCCGACCCAAATTTGTAAAAGGAAGAAAAATTAATTCAAACAAAAACGTCAAGTGTGCCGTAAAAAAGGGGTTATATGATTGAATTTTCACTTGTTAAAATGTACACGGATAAAAATTGATGATTTTTAATTGAAATAATCAAATGTACAATTGAGAAAATTGCACATGTTTAAGTGCTGTTGTCCTTTACGTTTTAAATATATGATTCTTAAAGCACAACAGCACTTAAACAGATGCAATTTTCTCAATGGTACATTTGATTATTTCAATTACAAATCATCAATTTTTATCCCGTGTACATTTTAACAAGTGAAAATTGAATCGTATAACTCCTTTTTTATGGCAAACTTGACGTTTTTGTTTGTAATCCGTCTACCTTTTTACGGCTATGGCGTCATGGTACAAAGGTTTATGCTTGCAGTCGATTGTTTCTGACCACTTTGAAACAATTCAAGTGATCTCTGCAAGCCAGCATATGCGAAATAAATACGCAATTCCATCGTTTTTAGCTAATTAACAACGCAGCTTAGTTTGGTTTAAAAATATGAGCGTTTAGCCGAAACACCGAATGTTTCATTTTACCGATCAACAATC